>PVHY01006151.1:0-76815 GCA_004024945.1 Uropsilus gracilis
GTGAAATCTCATTCTTATGTGAATTTTATAAAGATGACCACTGTGCTTAACCCCCAACCATTCTTGTACCCCCTAGTGCAATAACCGCCCCCCCCCTCCTGAGTGGTGATTTTCCCTGGCAAGAAGTGGGGGAGCTCCTTCTGCAGAAGTCAGTCCCCCCTCCTTGCCTCTCCCACAGGACTAATGGATCAGCGATGCAGCCAGTGGGGACCCTTCCCCCCCCACAGGCACTGCGAGCTCTAGTGCTGACGTGGCTCCCTCTTCTCCCAACTTCTTGCGCCTGCGCCTTTACCACTCAGTCCCCGCTTGTGTCATTGCACCGCCATCCTTCACCTCTCCCTCAGCCTCACGGGGAGGACACATTTTCTAATGTCTGTATATAGTATATATACTACATAAAATATATAAATTATATATATATACTAACTTATGTCTTGTTTTTCAAACAAGAATGATTAAATCTATTCATCTTACTATCCCAATAAGTCTTTGTGGTGTCTCTTTGTGGGTGTCCTTGTGTTCTAGACTTGTGGGTTAATGGCACCCCTCTGACCCCTCCCCCTCTATGTCACTAGGCCCCCTGGTGATAAGAGCTGTTCCTCCTAACCTCCCTTTGCTTCTCTTAGAAGTCTCCTGCTACAGGAATTGGATATTTCTCCTTTCTCTTGAGCCTGGCGCCTCGGGTCACCGGGCCACCATGCCTGATATCAGAACTGAAGGAAGGGGGTCAGGTGGAGGCGGAAACTCCCTGCTTAGCACACCAGTGACCTTGGCCTAGGATTCTAGGATTTGGGGTCTTAGGACAATTCTCAGTGAGGACTGGGAAGTGGCGCTCCCTGTGAAACCTGTCAGTCACCTCAGAGTGTAGCCTGACAGACTTGCAATTTATGGGGGGTGGGGGGTGGGGAGGGGACATGAAGGAGAGGTGTTTCCACAGAAGTTTCCATAGAACCTTAAATTAAACTGACCTCTCAGGCTTTCCAGAGTTACCTACTGGTGAGAAATAATGTTTCTCTTTTTAATTCCTCCTGATGATCACAGATCCCCACTAGCCTGAGGCCCCTTTGTGCCAATTGGAAAAGTGTTGTCTTATCCTCCCACCCCCTGTGATGAATTCGGAATACTCCAGCACCTTCTGAGTGATGCTAACTGTGGGCATGTGGCTTTTCAGCTCCGTCCAGCCCCTCCTGACAAACTGCACAGCCATGTACAATGCTCTTGGCCTGATCAACCACTTCCTCCCAAAGATTAAGCACAAGCTCTTTTGCTCTTGTCTGCAAAGGTCATGGCTAAAGCGGTTTGTAAGCAAACGATGGAGGAGAAGTCAGAAAGAGTCAGGCTGGGCGGCTCTGCGGGTGGGAGACCACCAGGAGTGATAGGCCTGGCCCTAGTCACAGAACTCTTCTGTGAGTTGCCTACCGGGGATACTGCCCCACAATACCAAGGTTAGGACTCCAGAGTCAAGTGAGTTACTAACACTCAACATGACCCAACCAGTTCACCCTGACACTTGGGTGCCTCCTGGCTCTACACTGCACTCTGGTAGCTCCTTATAGTCAGAAAATGTTTTCCCTGGGTTCTGTGCCCAGGTGCCCCCCACCCCACATAGTACCAGCACACACCAGTAGGTTGTTCATAAGTATTTGTAGAATGAAATGACTATCATCAGGGCCCTCCCACAAGGCACCTCGTGAAAGGTGCCCTTTCTCCTGTAGGAAGGGTTGATCCAGGACAGTTTGATAACCCTGGGCAGCCTGGCAGTCACCAAACAGGGCATGAGTTGGATCCACCATCTTATGTTCCACTGACTCAGCTGAGTTTCTCCAAATACTTTCCCAAGGCTTCAAAAACTCCTGGGATGACAAATGATCTCCTAGTCTATGAACGCAGGGTCATTCTCTGCAGTAGCCTGGAGCGTGCGCGAAGGCCAGAGTTCCACCTACATCTTCCTCACCCTCTTTGGCTTCACCCAGCACCTGGAGCTGATGCTTTCTAGAAACAAGTCCCCAGAACCTTTCTGACTTGAGCCAATTAAAGGAAAATAGGTTCATGTTGTTGGCATGGGCCCGGAATGTCCATGTTGCTGGCACAGCCACGTATTTTCACAGCATCATCTAGGCACTTTGGACGCTGGGCAGTTTCATCAGCGATAAATTGAAAGCCCCTGCCTGAGCCAGAACTTTTCCTCCCAAAGGGGCAGGGAAGGATCACATCCTTCCAAGCAGCCACTAAGATGGGAATAACTCCATCCCACTCCCTGTCTGCAGGCTGGAAGCCAGGCTGAGGGTGTGCGGCTGGTGCGAGGAGGTGGAGTGGGAGGAAATGACCTCCGAGGGTTCAGCCTGGGACACTGGCACAATGGGCTCTGGCACAATGTCCCAGCGTCCAGGTGGATCTCTTGGAGCCAAGTCATGACGTGCCCAATGCTGCGGGTGGGTGGCAATGATGGAGGCCTCTCCCAGGCACAGAACTACCTGTTCTATTTCTCTAGCGACCCCCTTTTGACGAATGCCCACGCACCCACGCTGCAGTCCTAGGGTACTGTCCACACTCCCAGCATCTCAGGACTGTACTGACATCTGCACTGACATTTCCAGAGGCAGAGTCCTGATCTACCCACCACTTTAGCTTCCCTCTCTGTGATCTCTACCCATCCCTCTGGATAATGCTGCCTCATTCTTATTTTCCCAACTTTGCCTAAAAGGCACATCCATCTGTACTACACTGGGAACCTTCCATATCCCAGGAAAGATGATCCCTGCCCTTCACCATGCAGGAACAAGTGTGTAGGAGCACTTGCTATAGGCAAAGCTTTGTGCTGAGCAGTTACATGCACAACATCACTTAATCTTCTAACGATCCTTCTACAGATACTTTTATCACGTTCATTTCTCTGAGGAGGAAACAGGTCTAGAGAGGTTGTCACCGGGCAAGGTTGCACAGTTGGGAAGCAGTGAGCCCAGCCTAGGCTTTCAAATTGCTACCCTGCAGTACTCAGCCCCACCCCAACTGGAAACATGTGTGCGTGCAGTCACACTCAGTAGAAGAGGGTCTGTAATTGTTGCTTGGTAACATTGCGGTGTAAGGTATGGAGTACTAAAGTTCTCCTACCCCCTCCCTTCAAGGGACTGCCCTGGTGTCACATGCCTCAAGGAACCAGAGATGGGGGGAGTGATGGATGAGTGTGGACATTTGTGCAGCGAGCACTTGTGCCCCAAAAGTTATCATAAACAGGACCCCTTGCATGCCTCAAACTGGGGTCTGAGTCTCCCAGGAAGAGGGGGTTCAGTGCTCCTGATGAATTTGGATCTTAAAGAGTTAGGAGGGGAAAATTATGCTGATAATACAGTAAATATTTTTAGGCAAAAGTATCACCGTGAAGGATGTGAACATTGCGTGTCTTGTAAAGATTACGTGTCATTTCAAAGACACTTGATGCCTTGTGCCTGATACTTCTGGCTCTGTTCCATGCTCACCAGCCTGTGTCCAGCTCACACTCCTTACCCTGGATAGGCTTTGGTGGGCATACTGTCCGCACTCAGGGTGTACCAGATAGCCTAATGGTGTTGTAGGCCCCACAGGGAGGACATCTAGAACTGACCTATGGATCTGTGCCCAAGTGGAAGTAAGGCCCTTCCTCAAGGCTAGGAGGCCTGTCTTGACAGGGTGCCTCCCTGCCTCCCGCAACCAGTCCTGGGGCTGCCTGTTACACACTGGCAAAAGGTCATCCCTGGACAGAGACTAGAGGGAGCCAGATTCCTTGCAAGCTGATTTCTGTGTCTGCAGTGAGCAAGCTAAACAGGGAGGCCATGTGGGCTAAGATGAGCCATTCTCCCCAGAATCAGGGCTTGATTCTATTTTCAGCACAGCTGCTGACTTGCCATATGATGGGGTACAAGTCATTTCACCTTTTGGATCTTCTCTAAAATGAAGATGACTGAGTCTTCAGCCTCCCTCTGCGAATCTGAGGATTAATGAGGTGGTGATGAAAAAGCAGCAGTAAAAATCCTGAGTCTTAGCTCTATGAGCTTAACAAGTGCAAATTGAATGGCCCTGTTTGCAGCTGGTCCACAGAAACTAATTAAGCTGGCACCAAGAGCCTGGAACTAGAAACTTGGGGGCCTGATTCCTTGAAATAGCCATTGTTCTCAAACAAAATTGTCTTCCCATCAATTCCCCTCAAAAGAGAGAGATGCAAGACTTCCTCCCCTTTGACCGTTAGGAAATTGGAAGCCCAGTGTCTATCTCTATGGAGAATCCCCATACTTGAGTGAATATAGCCAGGCTGGCCCAAGACTGTTCTGGGCCTTTTGTCTTTCCCCTGGCTGGTTCTTTGACACCTCCTATGCTCTTCATACTTATCTTCTTCACCAGAAATAATTAATGGAAAGAGGTTTGAACTTTTCATTTCTCTTCATCATTTAGTCTTTCCTAGTAAAAAAGGACTTTATACTCCAAATTCTTAGCTAACTTTTCAGTGACAACTTCAAGTTCCATCTATGGTGCCCGTTGTCTGGTTGTTACTCCCACCCTAGCAGTTTGACAGCCTTTGACAGTGCATCAAGGGCAGCAGGAGGGAAGATTTTCAAAGACCTGTTGGGAGCAAGGGATGGCTTCACTCCCAGGATCATAGCAAAATGGCCTACATGGAAAAATTGACATTGGGCCCCACCCTTGGATTGCCCTCTCTACTGTCTCACCAAGACATCTTCATGTGTTCCTCTGGCTTTTCAATGGTCTATGTGGTGACAACCCTATGGGTCTGCCCTCCTTTCAAAATGACCTCTTTTTCTGCCCAAGCAAAAACTGGCATTATGGACACATATTAGATTTTGAGCCATTTGATTAACAAATAAAGCAATTTGTTCTATGCCTAGGAGCATCCTGCAAAGTTAGATAGAGTCATATCCAATACAGAATGCCATGAATCTGATCTTTTCATTGGTATGCATGCTGTGTGACCTTGGTAACATGACTGTTGGAAATCCCTTCTTGCAATTATGGGATCATGATAGTGGGGAGTAGCCAAACCACAGAGGTAACATGTCCCCTTTGCCTTCTATAGTACCAAGTCACTCACTCCCTTAGCCTACCCACTTGAAAATGAAACAGCCCATCTGTCTCTTACTAGCTCATATAAATTTGAGGATAAATCTGCAGTATGGGCAATCTGCTTATAGATTCTTGGAAGCAACTACAATTCCTGCTCCATTTTTATGAATTACAGGCTAAAAAGATGTCCTATGGCAGTAGCAGAACTCTTGGCCAAGAAGGACAGAGGAATTGGTAGGAAAGCAAGAGCTGGGACAAGCATTCATGCCAAATCTGGCATGGAGGGAACATATAATGCTTTCAGTGACCTGAAAAAAATTCAAAGAACCAAAGAGAAAATGAGTAATTTTTTTCCTCCTGTTGAACAGTGGAAATGATTTCAATTTGACTTGCAGTTTCTGCAGCTGAAACCCATAGCTAACGGCTCCAAAATGGAGCTGCAAGCAAGAACCCTGCGCCACTACCCAGAAAACTAGTTTTACTTGCAGCACTTCCAAGAACTAGCTGTTTGACTTTGGGTATCCACTTCCCCTTTCTGAGTAGCAGTTTCTTGCCATGTAAATGAATGGGTTGAACTAGAGGACCTATTAGCTTTTCAAGAGCACATTTCTCCACATCTGTTCCTTTAAGCTTTTTTTAAAAAGGCAAGTATGTTCAGCATCACCCAAACTTTTAGCATCACCCAAACACTCCCTAGTTCAATAATGAAACTGGAAGAACTCCCTAGCTTATGAAAGTTAAACACCAGAATAAACCAAAAACCCATCTGAGCCTGCCATTTTCATCTAATCTCTCTCAAAGTGTGCAATCTTTTAAATCCATAGATGATTCTAGCTCCCTGGGATACTGACCTTGTATAACAGAACCTACAATTCATAGGAACAGAACTCTCAGGAAACGATAAAAGAGTGAAAGGCTTCAAGAATCTACTCAAATCAAATCATACCAAAGGTAAAACAAGTAAAATTTGTTCTATAGACTAAATCTTCTGGAACAGGACTCCTCTTAAGATAGACTTCTGTTCATAAAACCATGATTTCCATACTTGTCCTTTGCTCTTTCAAAGGACCCTTACGTTGAATCCTCTTAGAAATTCATTAATAGTCACTCCTAAATCTTTCTGCTTTTTTATCTTAATTTGCAGTTCAAATCCTTAATTTTTTTTTCAACAAAGTTCTCACACACTTATTTCTGAACCAGTCTCCTAGAGAAGAAACATAAAAACTGTTTCCTAATAAAATACATCCAACTCATAAAGATGTTTTCAGCATATTTCAAGATGTTAGTGATCACGGTGCAGAATAAATATGTGGGCTATCTTATGGGTGATTCCTCATAGATCTAGCTTGGTTCTCCTCTTGGTGTTGTACCTGATTTTATTACCAGCTTTCACTGAACTGCATTAGGGAATGGATCGGATCTGCTTTTGTGTCTTGTCAAGAATCACTTGATCTTGAAAGTCTTGTGAAAAGATATGGTATGGAGCAGCCACCCACATGCAACATGATGGTAGATAAAGGGAGAGAAAAAGCAAATGTTTAAGATTTAACATGCATCCACTCTGATGATCTATGCTTGGGGCTGCTGGAGATACATGCTCTCTACTCTCAAAGAGCTTGCATGCTTGTTAAAGAAAAAAAATGAGAGTTTGGGAGCCCAGGGCCAATGAAAGGGCTGACTCCTGATTGTTGATGAGCTCAGTGTGGACTGTAACACATCGGGCTGTCTCAACAGATGTGATGTGCTTCACCATGGCTTTTGAAAGCCCTCTGGTGTGCTTACAAAAGGGATATATCTGCCAGCCATCACTTTGGCATTGAACTCCCGTTGGCTGACAAAGTGAATGCAGAATATAAACAATGAGGACAGCTTACACTAGTTCCAAGAGGGAAAGATCAGAACACAGGCCAGAAATAGAAAGGAGAAAATATCTTGAAAGAAATGCTAATACCCAGAAGGAGCAGGAAAGGTTGCTTGACGATGACAAGGAGGCGCAGCCAGTGAAAGCTGATGACTGGAAGGAGCCCTGAGATGGCCTTGCAGGTAGCAGGCCCAGAAAAGGAAGATTTTTTAAAAAAATTTATTTGCTTTTATTTAGTAATTTTCATACAATATTGGTCACATTTGTATGGTTGTCATTCCCCTTAGGTTTGGCCCTTCCATATTCTACCCCTTATCTCCCACCCTATCCCTCCTTTCCCTCTTCCCTCTTCCGATCATTCCAACTCCTCTCGCTGCAAGTCAATGGTCCATGTTTGGCCCACTGGTCTTTTTCTGGAACTGTGTCCTTTTTTCCTGGGTGCAAACTTGCACTCCTGGATAGCAACAGACAATGCTGCTTGGATCTCCAGGAGTAACTGAGGCAGACAGTCAGGCCGAGCATATCAGGAACTTGTAGGGCAAATACGTGGTACGCTTCTCCAGGATCCTTTCTGGTGTCTGTCACGAGGTGCTGCTTGTGTGCTGTATAGTTCCATTATCTTGGTTTGGGAACCCAACTCCCAGCTGCTGGCAGTGGAGGCCCTCCCTCCTGGGGACAGGTTTCCCCAGGTGGTTGATCCAGCTCTTCTCTCTCATGTTAGATTAGCAGTTCTGCCATGGGACCACAACCACATCATTGTGTCTTTCTTCCCCCCCATTGATCAGTAAAGGAAGGAGCTTCATTCATGTTGCATGTAACTGTGGACCAGGAGTTTGGTTCCCCAACCCCAGAGACAATGCAGGTAGAAATCTGTGACAGGTCACCTCAATCACTGGTCTCGCCTTCTTGTCTGAGTTGTTCCTGACATGTTGCTTGTCCTACCTGGGTGGTAAGTGTATTCAGGGCCATTATTTCTTCCTTTTCTCTCCATTATATCTGCAGCTGGAGAGACTGGATTTTTCTTTCCTAGTGTAGGTTTGATTGAGGTTGGAGTAAACCAGAGGGTGATCCCCCCAAACTTCCCCAACCACATGGAGGCAGAGGTTGCCTTCCCAGACTGAGATCCCTGGACCTGAGACCCTTGAGAGCCTGAGTATAGCACTCACCCAACCCCTCTGTGTGCTGGAGCTTTTCTCCAAGGGTCTGCACCATTCAAAAGGAGAAAAGGAAGATTTTGCTGCAACCACAGCTGACTCTTGAACAACAAGGGTCTGAAATGTTGTGATCCACTTATACACAATTTTTCCTATAAAAGAATGATATAAACTTACAACATCAATAAATACAGTACAGTATATGTATTTTCCTTATTATTTTCTTTTTTAATGATTTTCTTAACATTTTCTTTTCTCTAGTTTATTTTACTATGAGAATATGGTATATAGTGCATATAGCACACAAAACTTGTATCAATCAACAGTCTATCTTATCGGTAAGGTTTTGGGTCAACAAGAGGCTATTGGTAGTGTTTTCAGGCCAGATGATCACCCCTTTTAATTTTAGTCAATGAGAGTTCTTCCACTCGCACGCAAGCAGTTGCCCAGAGATCAAACTTTCGTGATAAGGGTAAATACGGGGCTTTATTTACAGATATGTGAAAAACTAAGAGTCTAATAGTCCACAAGCTCACAAGTGTCCCAAACAGAAGGTAACCCTGCTTCTGCTCCCCAGCGAGCTGCGTGGGTTTTCCCTCAGTCTTAGTGTAATTCAGTCTGAAACCTCCAGGTTATGACCTTGTCTTTGATCCTCAGTCACTGTAGCCAGTATGGGGTGAGTTCCACAACCAACTCGAGGTTCAGTTCAGGCTCTCTCACTACTCTCCAGGTCAGGGCAGCTCAGCACTCTGTAATGAACACTCCTCTTCTCCATCTTCATCCAGCTCCCAACCTTCAAAGACCAGAAGGCTGGGAGCCCCAAAAGGTTCAAGAGGTCCCAGGTCCTTTTTGAAGCAAAACTGTCAGCTCCTGCTCCAGATATCCTATGCCAAATCATCTGCCCTCTCAGCTAACGTTCCGGATCTCTTAAATTCTTTCCCCTTTTATCTCCTTTTCCTTGCTCTCCTCCCATCATGAATCCCGATGATAAGATTATCAGCCACTCACTGACTTCTTTCAGTTCTGATCTATCCCCCCCCCACACACACTAGCACTGGGAGTTAAATTAGCATGATAATGTTGATCAAGCCCTACTTAAGATTTACAATCAAGGTAAAAGAAGTAAGTAACCTTCTGTCTGGCTTCAGGTCATTCTTAACCTCTTTGTCCTTCAAACACAGGTAATGGTGATTTTTAAGTTTTACCAACAAATAACACTGCACATATTGGGGTACCAGCTTCATTTCCTCAGTGCAGGTTTACCCAATAAGACATTTCCTAGCCTTTCTAGAAGTTAAGGGTATGATTTGCACCTAAGCTCTTGCCAAAGAGATAGGATGGACAATGAGATGGACAAATTCTGCCTGCCTTGCTTAAAGGAAAATCCGGTGCCTGGACCTTTTCCCTCTTTCCTCTTTCCCATGAGATAGAATGTGTATGTACTCTTTGTTTTTCATGGAACAAAAGTGTCCCATGACATAGACAGGCCACCAGGTTATATAAAAGAGAATCTGTCGGATCTGAGCCACTGTATTTTAGGGTCTTTGTTACCGCAGCTTACTTACCCTTTACTCAAACACAAGCGTCTTATATTAAATTGTACTGTGCCTTATTATTTGTATAGATGTCTCATTTTCCCTATTAGGAAGCTAATCCTTGTTGGTGTTGCTGCTCTATATCTTGCCCCCATATTGTCACTTGCAGTGACCAGTGATTCTTTTTTCTTTTGGGGTTTTTTGTTTTTTTTTTTTTTTTTGAGACTAGGTCTCGCTATTTTTGCCCATGGAACCGCAGGCTCCTGTTCCCCGGGGTACCACAGACTCAAGCAATCCCCAGCCTCAGCTTCCCAGGTAGCTGGGATGACAGTCGCGCACCACCACGCCCGGCTATTTTTTGGAACTAGGTCTCGCTACGGGCCCCAGGCGGGACTCGAACCGTGATCCCTAGCCCCAGCCGCTTCATAGGCTGAAGCTTACAGGCACAAGCCACCTTGCCCGGCCCTTCTTTTTGCTATTTTTAAATTTGATTTTATTGAGTTACATTTGACATGTAGCATTTTTACATGTTGCCACGTAACATTAGTTTCAGTTTACAAAATAATGATTCCATATTAGTATATGTTGCAAATGGTCACCACAATAAGTCTAGTTACTTGTGGTTGACAATGGATTGATGGGTAGCAGAAAGTTTGGACTGGGTCTCACATTAAGCACCACCACCGCGGAAGTAAACAGTGTCTCCTCCCCTAATGGCACAGGCAGCTCCCTCCTCCCAAGGAAAACAAACGGATAGCAGCTCCTGCCTGGTAGATAACCCAGCACATGTGCTTGTAAATTGAATGTATGTGTCTAAATATGTCTGCCATGTTTTACCTCTGCTTGCTTTTAGAATAAGGATGCAAATGTGTAATCTGAACTTCGCAAAATGATATAAAAAGACCTGCAAATGAGTAGTCGGGGCGCTGAGTCTCCCTTGACTTGGTATCCCTCAGCTGAGCTTTCCTAATAAACTTTTCTTTTTATCCTTATCTTCCTGTGTCTGGGGTGTTTATGCCGAGCCGTGTTTGATTCAGGGCCTAACAGGGTAAGAAAACAGACAAAACAGGGTGCTTAACCAAACTTACAAAGGGGAGCAAGCAGCTGGCCCCCTAAAAGCCAGTCACACACCAGGTTCTTTCCAGCCCACACATGTAGTATCAAGACCACACAAACTTTAAGAGGGAGGCAAAAACAAATTTACTTATTAAAAGGGCAAAGCAAATAAAAGTCACTGAAGGGGTACAAGGAAACCCCTTTGTAATCTTACCACACAGTCCAGTGTCTAGTCCAAAGCGTGCATAGCTGCAACAACCATGTGTAGGCACAAAATGGTGACTGCCCCACCTTAATCCGGATAAAGGAGTTAAGATGGCACCGTCCTTGTTCCTTCTTCAAAGACACAGTTCCACTCACTCCAAGCCAGAAGAAGCCAAGATGGCATTATTGATCCTTCTAGGAAAGCAGGAAATTCGAATCCAACAAGGAAGACCAAGATGGCGTCCTCAATTCTTTTCCAAAAGGCACTGCTCCGGCATTCTTTCAGCTCCAACTCCAAAGTGGCCCAGCATCAGCAAAACTCACTCAATGCAGCAACACAGCAAGCACTTAAGACATCTCATGTTGAAAATGGCAATACAGCAAACTCTCCTCAGTTCTCCAGAAGACTTCCAAGCTTTGCAGTTTCAAAATTAAACCAAGTTTTGAAGTACCACGTTTCCAAGACAGCTCACAAGTTGCTCCAACATGCTTCCCCGGGTTCCTCACCAGCCTGGGCTGGGAATGGAAGTCCACAACTTCTTCTTTCCCTTGGCTTCTTTCCCCACATGGCAGCGGCACCTCTGAGGCCTCCCTGCTGCTCCTCTCTGCTCCTTACTTCTCCATTCTCCTCTCTGTCCTCTTCTGTTCTCTACTCTTCTGTGTTCGTTTCTCTTTCCCTGTCCTCTTTCTCTGTCCCCTCCCTGATCCTTTAATACTCTTTTCTCAAAAGAAGGTTTGACTTCCCTTCTCCAAGTCTCCACCCACCAATGCTAACAGTAGCTATTTTAATGCATCAATACCAATACTGGGGGCCACCCCTAACAGGGTGATCCTTTTGAAAGGGAAGTCAAATTGTTAGGGGTTGCCTGCTTTGTCACCTGATATCAACATCACATCATTCTTAGCCAAAAATCTTTACTGGGTAAAAAGCAAAAATTCTTAGAATAGCTTTCAAGGTCCTACATGATCTGCACTCTCCATCAATTGCTTTCATCTCAAGGACCATATTTTCCCTCTTTTGTCTTATAGGTGTGCTCCACTCTTACCACAAACCAACCTCCTTACATGCCTCACAGACAGGGTGGCACACTCCTTAGTTCCTTTACCTTTGCTGCCAGTCTGCTTGTCCCAGATAAAACATGGCTTACCTTTTTTATTTCCTTCAGGTCTTTGTTCAATGTTACCTTCCCAGATAGGACTTGCCTGAGAAGCCCACTTAAAATTAAACACCCTCTCCTCCACCGCCACCTCTAGACAGTATTCCATTTTCCTGCCTGCTTCCCCCCCACCCCGCCACATTTACCGCCACTGCATATTCTGTATCCCTTCTTATTTACATGTTTACTGCTTGAGAATGTAAGCTCCAAGAGAGCAGGGTCTTTTGACTGCCTATTGCTATATTCTCAGTGCCCAGAACAGGATCTCACACATAAGTATTCAATAAATATTTGAGGAAATGAATTCCTTTCGAGCAAACACTTTATAGTCCCCTTCATTCCTAGCATGTTGCCTTATATGCACTAAAGCATGCAGTAAATATTTCATGAATGGACTATAATGGGGAACTACTAATATTCTACCGAGCAGTTTACTTCCTTCTCCAAGTATTCCTATACATCTAAGTCTACATTAAATTTCTGAACTCGTAAAAGTATGACCAGTAGTTAGAAAGAGGTCCGCTATGGATACCACTGAAAATGCCAGTAAGAGAAACATAAGATGCTGTCTTGAGTATTTTCTGCCTATGCCACTTGGACAAATGCCTTCCCGTCTCTGGGTCTCAGCTTCACCATATGTAGAATGGTTAGTAAGTAGGAGACTGTTGGAAGTCCCTTCTATTTTTACAGCTGGCACTGTGGTACATAGAACTAAAATTGCTTGATTCTAAAATGCTCTAATTTTTGTCTTCTCTTAACACATGGGTGGACTATGAATAATGAAAATATGGTGAAAAAATAAGGGCTCCCTTTCATTTAATTAGCAAGTATCATTAGAAAAATAATAAAACTTTGTGGGAAACGCCTTTTGCATGTACATGATGCTGCCAAGGCTTGAGTGAGGCAGATAGGACCAAAAACCAGGATTTCTGATTCTTTTGGGGTTCTCAAGGCGAATATCCCTTAAGTATACTAGATTTGCACTCTCTTCTAAGGTCTAGATTAATCAAATTTTCAGTGCCCAGCTCTTTTGGAAATGCCACATGCAAGTAGCTCAGGCCCAGAGCCACACGCCTTCATTTGTTTCAACGTACTTGGTCCCAGCGTTAAAAACAAAACAGCTTTCTCTTGCGGAATCTAAGGATGTTTCAGGTGGCGTCACCTTAGTCACTTCCCCTTGGGAAGTGTTTGTCCTCCATTCAAAGCAACAACATGTAATTCCAAAAGGGCAACCACGTCTTTCGGATGTGGCTGTGCTTTGGTTGTCCAAGGTGAAGATGCTTTAACTTAGTCCCATTCTCATAAAGACATTTAAAAAAAAACAACACGTTCAGAAACATGTCAAAAGCAAGTTCAGAAGAAATTCCTCTTTCATTCTGACGAGCTATGGTTTGCTATCCTGCTAAACAGATTTTCTTAAAAGAAACTGTAACAGAGCCAACGTCACTTTCTGGTGCTGAGGAGGGGAGAAAAAGCATGACTGGTGGGAGACATATGGGGAGGACAACAATGTAAGGAAAACAGTAATTAATTTAAAAATGTACACTAATGCTAGGGTTGGCAATATTTTTGCATTCATTTATCTAATTTTGCAAATTCAGCGATAATCAATATGTATCTTTCAGGAAAAAAAAAACAGTGTGGCTGACTGCCCGCTTGCAGAGAAGAGCTGGCTCGCGGCGTCACGAGCATCCCCAACCCCCGACGAGCGCAGTTTCTGGGCTCGGTGTGCAGCTCCCCGACTGCCTAGCTACAGGAGGCGGGGCTACCTCCTAGCCACCAGCCTCAGTCTTCTCGAGTCCCGGGTAGGCGGAGTTCCAGCCACGACCCGCCCCTCCTCGCGGCTCCGCTAATCGGAGCGGGGGTGGGGTGTGGACTGCCCGCTGGACCCCGCCTCCTCCAAGCTAGGCAATTAGAGGCGCGCGCCGGGCGGGAATGTAAGATGGCGGAGTAGCGACGCGAAGTGTTTAGTACGGAGCCACCGGGGCGACTTCGGCTTGGGTCTCAACCGCGGCCACGATCGCCGAGCGGAGAGTGGCTAGAGCACTGGACCAAGATGCCGAACATCAAAATCTTCAGCGGCAGCTCCCACCAGGACTTGTCCCAGAAAATTGCCGAACGACTGGGCCTGGAGCTAGGCAAGGTGGTGACTAAGAAATTCAGCAATCAAGAGACCTGGTAAGGGCGAAGGTGGGACCCAGGCGGGCTGCACCTGCCCAGTTGGCACAGGCTGCGCGCGCGCGCGCGGGCGGCGGAGGGTAGGGGGATGGTGCTGCCACGTGAGTTCCCAGGCACCGGGGTTGGGGGGGGTAGAGCCAAGGACTGACTGCTCTGTGGCAAGGGTGCCCCGAGAGCTGTTTCCGTTATTTTATCTCTCGCGGGGGGGTCACGTTTATTCTCACCGTGCGGTGGGGTGGAGTCAAGATGGAGCGTGAGGCAATACTGGTGGGTTTGAAGGCAAGGGCTAGAGGACCCAACGCGGGGATGGTGGCTGCTGGTTAGCGACGTGAAGGGAGAGACGCTTGGTCTCCGCCGTGGGGACACGTGGCTTTGTCGCTTGGCTTTTGAGCCATCCGGGCCAGACTGAATTCGCTTCGTCTCTTGAACCAGCTCGCATGGGGAACCTACTGCATAATGAACCCTCTTGGTGTTTCCCTAGAGTCTGAGAAGCAGCTTTTCGTTTCGAAATGTCTTTCGGGTTTGGTGTTGAAGAAAGTGACAGGGCAAAATGAGGGCGCCAAAATGATCACTGAGGACCTACCTCGAAAGGGCTATAATGCGTTGGCTTTTCATTAGAATTGGGGCCGTACTTAACTTCGACTTAGTGTTGATTGGATAAAATGATCCACTAACTCTGCAACCCGACTGAAAAACATATCCCATGAGCCATTCAGAACGTCTTAGGAAACCTTAATTCTGGAATCCCCCACCTTCCCCGATGCAGCTGTTGGTTCAGATCGTACAAAAGCGTATTTTTCAATAGCACAGTCTATTCACAACTTGTCAGCTTCTCTTAGCGCTATGGGGGGGATTTAGGAAATAATCTTATCTTTGAATGTTAAGGTAACTGAGAAAAGGGATGAAATGGAAGATCTGGATCCCACAGTGCATTACAATTCGATTTTTTTTCATTGCCTTGCCAGTTAAACTTGCTCCCTCCCCTCACTTCCACTCTCCTCGAGCCCCTTGGGGCCATCTTAGAGATAACTTGGTTATCTGATCCCTTTGCCACCTAAATGAAGCATTCTGGTTCTGACAGATGTATTCAGTGTTTGTTGTTGCATCCTGTTGATCAAATTAGAGCAGTGCCCACGATATTACAAATATTGCAAATATCTGTTAAGTGGAAAGTTTACATCAAACCTTCTGGGTCAGTTAAGATTGGTTTAGACATTTTCCCCTAAATGCTTTTGTTTCCTTTTCTCTTCCCTTAAACATGTGACCACTTGTTCCTTTTAGATCGCTGACAAAAGCATTGCTCTCTAGTGGACAGCTTCCTTCTGGAGGCTTTATTATTGTGCCAACGGTTGTGATGCAAATGATAGTGCAAACATGGATGCCATCTGTAGCTAGGCAATACCTAAGTGCAAAGAGGCTAGCCAAGCTGCCCTTAGCTTAGACCACACCATTATGATTCAAAGACAATAATAAAGAGTACAAAACACGACCAGACTTTGCAAGTGACAATACAGCTAGGGGACAAGAATGATTTTATTTAAAGACCCCTCCCCTTAGAGAACAAGTGGTTATAAAATCATTTTTCAGTGCTTCTGTTGGGGTTCCAATATGAGGTTCAGTGTGTGGGGTACTTAGGTCCCTCTGAGAAGGAATTCAACAGATGTTCTCACCCATCAGCACACAAATGGAAAGAAAAAAACACAAGAGAGACACCTGCATACACAGGGACAGGTTGTCTTCAAAGATAAGAGCTGCCTATTGACAAGCAAGTATTTCTGATGGAATTGTTGTGGAAATTATCCCCTTGGGTTCAGATTGGTTGGTCTTCTAAAACTGATAATCCTCTCTGTCCCACCTCTGGCTGATAAGCTTTTCTTACTCCACCTTAGATTCCTGGAATAATCCATAGCTGGTTAAGATTTATTAATCATCCCTACCTCCATTTCTGGGGTTTGTCTGTGTGAAACTGTGTGTCCATCCCAAATTTTTGTGTTGTAAGGTTCCATCAAACCTAGCAAAAATTACATTTTTTTTCTTGTTTGACCCTTCCCCTCTGCATAATGCAGCACCCCAGAAACAAACTGTTGGGAAGGGGTGGAGAAAAATAACACAATTTTCTATGATTCTTTTGACTGAATCCATCAGCAGTTACAATGTCCTTCTCTGAGATAGAAGGCTGGATTTCACTTTTTTAAGCTACTGGATAGTAATCTGTTTGGAAACATTGTATAAGATTAAGCCCTGGTGCAGGCTCTTGCTGACAGGTTAAGTTTCCTGGTTCCTGGCTTAATCGTTAGCTTTTTGACTACTCACACTCGTTGAAATCTTCACTGAATGATCATATCTGATACCTATGGAACTTCCCTCTTCACCACTCTCTCCAACCTTTGACTTTTTTGCACTGACGAAATGGTAACTGATGCCCAGGTGATTCTTGGGAGCTAAAAAGCAGGGCAGTTAAGTAAGTGTGTGTGTGTGTGTGTGTGTGTGTGTGTGTGTGTGTGTGTGTGCACGCGCACTGTGGGTCATCCCATGAAGAATGAGAGAGCCCATCTTCCCAAGAAAGAACTTTGCTCTTGGCTGTGTTTTGGTGGGATCTTAGAGGTTAATGCTTCCTGGAGCAGAAATCAGGATCTGTTCTGAAATCAGGATCATCATTTGCTCTTCAGGTATTTAAGAAACATATATACTCAGCAGAAACATAAGCACATATGGAAATGTCGAAGGAAAGGTTAAGCCTCACAGGCTCTGAACATCCTTAGCCTTTCTTCCCCTCAGTCACTTCATCCCTGTAAACAAGTATCTACCCAGTGACTGTGAGGATTAAATGAGATACTGTTAGAGTCCTCAGAACATAGTCCAATACAATAAACACCCTATTAATGTTGCTAAGAAGAGGTAGTGAATGTGTTGCGGAAAATACAGAAGAGGATGGGGTAAAAGAACTATCCCATATATTGCCACCACCCAAGATGAACTGTTCACCTCTCCAGATGTGTGTGTGTGTGTAAATGTCTCTGTGTTCATATACTTTCTCAAAAATATAAGAAGCTATGTTTGCCATTTGATCACTTAGCAACATTGTGACTAGTTTCTCTACTTATTATTTAGTCTATATGATTTTAAACAACTATGTAGACTTGTGTTACAGTTTTACCATCATTTTAAATGACTTTAGATGGGTTTTTTGGGCTTCCTTTAGAGAACTGTGGTTATTAACATATCCTAAGTATTAGTTATTTCCAATTTTCAGATCTAATTTTAATCTAATGCTTTTATATGAAAACCTTTTGAACATTTTTGATTTATTTATTGAGGATCAATTCCTAGAAGGGAAATTACTTGATTAAACAGATATACACCATTTTTCAAACTTTTGATATTCAGTGTCAAGTTGTTCTCCAGTGAAGTTGAATTTCCAATTCATCAGCAGTAATAGAATACTAGTAATAATTAACGTATAGTGAATGTACTATGTGGTAGATTCTCTACTAAACACTTTATACATATAATTTAATACCGTCAGTGTTGCTGGGAGGAGTTACTCTTAATATCCATTTTATAGATGAGGGAACTAAAATTTAGAGATTAGGTAATTTGCCCTAATCTGGGCATTATTCTTTTAAAATTTTGCTGATAAGATATCTGACTTTCAAAGACTTTGAATACACTAAATATTTTTTACCTAATACTCTTGAACATTGATAAATAACTTTGTTTTATTTGATTACTCAAATTGGAAAACTAAATTTGGTTGCCTAGGACTGTCCCAAGAACTATACCCCCTATATCCTTTGGCTAGTTAATCCCTTGTGTATTGCACATGCCAACATCTCTGTGTAAATTCTTAAGGTTTTCTTAAAAATGCCACCTGCTTATTTGATTCATTTTATATTTTCTTTTTGTAGTTACTAACATACACTGATAATCTGGTGCAGTTATGCTTGATGCTAAAGGGAAAGGGAAAGGAGAAGTTAGCTTTCTTATTATCGGGTGGGCATATAACTAGGGATCTGTCCTCTTCAAAACATCCAGGAGCATGATTGACCCAAAGTCCTTTGGCGATTACTCCCTTAGTTAGGGGAAGGGAATGAGGATTGTCGCCCTATAAATTGCTGAACCAGGTCTTTCCACTTGATAGATTGTATTCAGAGCAAACAGGTTTTAGGCACAATAGTTCTGCCATCAATCACTGCCTAATTTAGAGGAAACCATAAGACTAATATTAAGATTTTATTTAGGATTCATTGAACTGCTTATTGACCAAGCTATGTAATGCATATAATTCATGGGCTTTTAAAAGTCTCATTAATGAAACTCTTTACCTTCTAATACTACTGGAGGGGAAGACTGGTCTTATTGAAATTAGAATTATATACAGTAAAACAAGGTATTATCCTAATAGTCTTGCAGCACCTTATTTTTAATATGGCTAAATAATTTTTCAAGTTATTAGAAGCATGCCTTGTCAAAACAACCTTCGATGCCAAGAATAAGTTTTGTTTTTGTTTTTTCTAAGCATGGCTTTGGGAAGTGGTTGGACTGTTGGTAGATTATCATTAAGTGACAATAACAAATTGGTACTGGTAATTGCATTGATTGGTGGGCTGGTGATTTTTTAAATAATTTTTCAAACCTTATCTGACATTAGAACATATTTTTCCCCCTAAGGAATCATCTGTACTAAAGTTGTGTTTAGCAAATGGTCTGATGTTTAAGTTGACAGTGATACTTCACCTGCCTTTAAGACAGGATTTGAAGTGTACTCTGTGATAACATTTATTTAAGCAGACACGTCCAAAGGACTATAGTGATTTGTGCCAAAAATTTGGTAATAAAGTGGTTAATGAGGTTTAATGTTACTATGACTGTGTCCTTTGGCTTCCTGGCAACCAAAGGGATAAAGGCATATGCAATGGATTATGTAGTTTTTATTTTCATGCAATCTCTTTAGGGACTGTCAGGCACACAATTCTAGGAATTTCATGGGTGGGAAGTCTTAAATAATGATATTGAGTAACAATGAACAATGTAAGCAATTTTATAGGTGTTTTTTGTATTGACTCTGAGAGTTGAAGCATTTATAGAGATAAACCACTGTGGTGTAAGTATGTTATTCTCTGGTTTATGTGATGAGAAAACTTTACGCTTTGTAATTAGCCCATACTTTAGTCTTGGATCAGTTTGTCAAACTGCTGTGTAACTTCTAATTACACAACCTGATGAGTGAATATCTGGAACACAGGTGTGTATATTCTTGCCCATAGAACCGCAGGCTCACATTGCCTGGGGTACCACGGACTCAAGCAATCCCCAGCCTCAGCTTCCCAGATAGCTAGGGATTATAGGCTTGCACTACCACACCCAGCTATTTTTTTTGGTACTAGATCTCGAACCTTGATCCCTGGACCTCCCCCCCCCCCCACGACTCTATTAGCTGTCGCTTACAGGCGCACGCTACTGTGCCCGGCTAGGTGTGTATATTCTTAATTGAAACGAGTTTCCAAACACCAGAGAACATGGTTGACGAAGTAAATGTACTTGACTTTTGTTTTTCCCTAGGAGAAATTGAGGTCTTAGTCAAGGGGCAGGTTAGGCATGGGGATGACTCTGGATTAGAATATTCTTGAGTTTTGAAATTGGTCAGATTTGAAGTCCTTGGTCAGGATCCTAGAGTTGTACACCTTAAAACATAGCGAAACTCTTAGCAGGGAACTTCTCAACAGAAGAAATGAGAAATTCCCCTGTTTAGGCCTGCTACTATAGGTGACTTGGAGAACATACTGACTGACCTCTGAGAGGTGTCATTTAATTCCATCCATTTGTTTCTTTCTATTTTAATATATTTCCCCATAGACCAAAAATACATGTTAGTATGTAGTCAATATAAAGTTGAGATCTACATTTAATTCCTGAGTAACACCAGTGACAATTCAAGTGTTCACTAGCCACATGAGGCACCTAACTCCATACTGGACCAGTCTAGAATCTACACGAAGAGAACTTTAGAAGTTGCTCTTCCAAAACGTCCTCGTTGGCTCCCTACTAAATTTTAAAGGAAGTAACTTTGGTATTAGCTTACTTGACATTTGCCAACAGATTCAGTTGTTTCTAAAGTCTGATCTTGATTAGTAGATATCAGTTAAGCTACATAGTGTGTGTTGGTGGGAGGGGCGTATGTATAAAATTGCTTTATTTGTATTACTCAGTATCTCTCTTGGAGGATCATACCATTCAGTTCTTTGTAACTATCTCAATCTGGTGGGTCCATCAGGTAGTAGTTGTCCCCAAAACTTAAAGTACCAGCTGATTGTAAAAAGGTAGGAGCAGATTTAAAGAAATATACTGGACCCGTTTGCCTACAGCAAGAAATGAGTTATTTTGTAGAAGATGATGAAAGTCTGTTCTTCAAATTTTCACAAAAGCAAGCTACAGCAAGCTCACATTCTGCCATAAGTGAGTTTGTGCCACCTACAGTCTAATCCTGAGGGATGTTCACCACTCACTCTCATTCATTCATTCAATCACTCCTTTGAGTTCTATTGGTACTTACTGCCTGAGCATGACAGAGCTGGTTCCTGTCTTCTAGGGAAACCGACAATAAAGTGCATTGAAAAACAAGGTGATAGCAGATTCTGATAGGTGTCCTGAAGGGAATACCAAGGATGATGAGAATAATTGGGGAGAGTCATGGAACAGTTCAAACATACACAGAAAAAACAGAATCATACCACGATCTACCTGGCTTTTACCCACTGCCTATTTCAGCATTTAGCAATTTATGGCTACTCATTTCATCTGTTATTTCTCCTCCATCCACAGTTGCATTATTTTGAAACAAGACTTGTTTTCAAACCATCATTCATATATACTATAGCAGTCACAATATCAGTTTCATGCCTAAAAATAATTGAACTAATAGCAGTCCCTTGATATCAAATAAGTAGCCATTGTTCCCGAGTCCCTGTCTCATAAAAGGTTTTTTATTGTTAGCTTAAATCAGTTTGCAGGTAAGGTCCAGTTAGTGCAATTGTTAAATGTTACTTTTTTCTGTACTTTCAGGGAAGTAAGTAATTTTTTGTAAGATGGTCAGGGATGATATTTAGGTTGCAGAGTTGAGAAATGAATGGGCTGTTTATAGAAAGAGCATTACAGGTAGTAGGAAGATGTGTGAAGGCTGTGAAGTTGGGAAGAGTGCAATCGAGGAATGTAGGAGAAGATAGTGTGACTGATGTATGATAAGCAAGGGGGAAAATATTTTGAGAGGAACTCTTTCTCGATTGACTGAAAGCCAGAGTTCTCCAGATTGCCTCACAGCATTGCAGTTTCTTTGAAGATGCAGCTGGGCTGGGTTTTTTCTTTTTTCACTTTGTCCAGAAATGCCTTCAGTGTTACACTTTATGAACTCAGCCTGTACCGAGGTCGGCAATCCTGGGTTACTCAAGTATACGCTAGGTATATGAATATACTTTTTGTTAAAATGGAAGTCTCAGTTATAGATTCACGTGCAGTTGCAGGAAGTACAGTAATAGAGAACCATGCACCCATTACCCAATTTCCCCAAAGTTCACAATAGTTTTATCCAATTTGGTCTTCTTGTAAAACTACAATACAATGCAGCAACTAAGATATTAACGTGATAGAGTCAAGACCCAAAATAGTTTTGTCACCACAAAGATCTTCCCCTTTGCCCAGTTGTAATCATACCCACAGTTCTCCTCCGCTACGTCTCACTTTCATTTTGCTTTTGTCTAGTTTTAGTATCTGGATAATACTTGCCTCATAAAATGAATTGGAAAATATCCCCCACTCATCTGTTTTCTGGGAAAATTTGTGCAAAATTCATGTTAATTCTCTTTTAAATGTAGCAGTTGAAATTCTGGTGAAGTGTTTGGTCAGTCTTCCTAGAAGTTTATCAGGGTTTTTTTTTTTAATTCCATGCCCACTACCCCCAAGAACTTTTGTTTTCATTGGTTTTCTCTATTGTGTTCCTCTTTCCAGTTCTCACTGATAGCTGCTATTATTGTTATTTTCTTCCATACCTTCTTGTGGTTCCTTTTTAAAAATGTTTCATTGATTTGCCACTAGTGTACCTAACATATAATTTTGGGAGTATAACTTCACATATTTATGTATGTACTTGCTTCACTCTCCCCAGAAGTTCTGGTACACAGCCTTTCCTCCCCCATCGATACCCCAACTCCTTTTGGTAACCAATATGTTATTCATAGAGGCCAAGAATTCTTGTTTTGTCAGTTTGTTCTCTTTCAGTATTTATGTTCCACAAATGAGAGACCATGCAGTAATTGTCTTTCATTTTCTTAAGATCCATCTATTTTGTTCCCAAAAGCACTATTTCATCTTTTTTAAAAGTTGAGTAATAGTCCATTGAATTTATGCTCCACAATTTTTATCCAGTCATTTGTCAATGGACATTTAAGTTGGTTCCATGTCTTGGCTATTATGAATAATGCTGCTGTTCTCTGTTCTTGATTTAGGAACTTTGGTTATTGATTTCAACAAATAATGCTCACAAGGATCCCCTTGTATAAAGTAGTTAAATTTAATGCCCCAATATAAAATAGATACCATATAAAACTTGAATTTACTGCCTGAAAGTTTATCTCTAGATATTCCAAACTAATATATTTTGCTCTTTCTTCTGACTAGCAAGAATGTCAGTGCCAGCTTCCCTGTTTCAGTTGATTTCCGGTTTGGTTTTAACATTTGCTTATTTATTTATTTATTTATTTATTTATTTATTTATTTATTTATTTATTTATTAACAAAACATACCCTATTCTTTATATATATATATATATATATTTTAAAGTTAACCTTAGTTTACAATGCAGTGTAATTGGAACCTGAAGATCACACCCAGATCTCACCACACCTGCCATCAAAAAACTGTCCATGCACCATCTACCATGAAACTAATCCCATTCCTATTTAAAAGTGTGATCCTTGTAATGGCTACTTGGACTGAAAGGAATACATACTTAATAATACTTACGTCAGTGTGCACTTCTTCTGAATACGGAGTTACCTCCTGTTGAAGAAGATTTCTCTTGCTTAGTAAGCATTATCAACTATTCTGATCAACTCTTTATCTGTACACACAATGCACATATACACACAAACACCTCAAAATACCCCCCATCAAATCTAGAGGATTAATTGGGAAAGTGGTGTTGCTTTGAGGTTTCAACTGAGGTGATTATTTTGTTATTATAAGTTATCCTTAGTACGCCCCAAGTATATTAAAACTCTTATTTTATGGTAAAACACAGCCCTAGTCTGTAATTTCTGTGGCATTTTTTAAACAAGATTTTTCAATTGGACCAAAGGATAGTTAGCATAGAATAAGGGCAAGGATTAGTACTGTCCAATTCTCTAATGTGTCTTCGACGCCTAGTAAAGTGACTGTAACTTGTGGCCACATCCTGAAATTATGGTCCAACGACTTGTAAGTACTTGACCAGTGCTTTTCATGTCACACTACATGTGAAAATAGGTTTAGTGGAGTAACTCAGTTTACTGAGTAGTGGTTCCTCCAGGGTATCCCCTGAACTTAGGGGAGCAATATCTACATGCAGCTCTAACCTATCCATAATATACTTTATAGCAGGAAAGCTATACTTCTCCCCACTGCCAGTAGAAATATAATGCTTAAAAAATCTATTACTGTGCTGCTATTCTTCCTTTCCCATTGCAGTGTGGAAATTGGTGAGAGTGTACGAGGAGAGGATGTCTACATTGTTCAGAGTGGTTGTGGCGAAATCAACGACAATCTCATGGAACTTTTGATCATGATAAATGCCTGCAAGATTGCTTCCGCCCGCCAGGTTACTGCAGTCATCCCGTGCTTCCCTTATGCCCGGCAAGATAAGAAGGATAAGGTAAGAGCGGAATTCCTTCTTTTTGTTTGTCCACGCTTTTTTATGAAGAGAAGCAGAACCACTTGCCCAAAGTCAGTAAAAATTCCTTAGCTATCACAATCACATGTTTTTCAAGTATTCCTCCATCTTCAAAACAATAGCATGTAAGTGGTTTGTCTATGTCAATACTTTTTTTTTTTAAGAGTCTAGTTCTCACTATGTTGCCCAAGGAACTGAAGACTCTTGTTGCCTGGGGAACCCTGGACTCAAGTGACACCCAGCCTCAGCCTCCCAGGTAGCTGGGATTATAGGCGTGCACCACCACACCCAGCTAGTTTTTGAGACTAGGTCTCACTATGTTGCCCGGGTGGGTCTCAAACCCATGAACTCAAACAATTCCCAGTCTCTGCCTCCCATCGTAGGCTGGGATTAAAGCCGCGTGCCACCATGGCTGGCTTAGATCAACACATTTGTAATCTGCATATTTTTTCTAGTCATATGTAAGTGACATTTTAAGCTCACTACTATTTTTCAGTTGTATCTGTAAGACTGAACACCAACTCCCATGGGATAGAATATTCCTTGATCTATGGTAAGTTTTCTGGGACCCTCTTGGGGTTCCAGTTGAGACCTTTTCACACATCCACAACCACATGCATGTGCACTCCTCTTACATACCTGGTTTAGTAGAGGATAAGCTATTTATATAATACTTTGTGGGTCTGTTATAATCAGTGCCCAGATTTTATAGTCAATGCCTAGGAGAATGCTGGGGATTGTCAATCCTCGGGAGTATGTAGTAGAGGGCATAGGTTTTACTGTTTTAAAGTGCAGCAGAAGTGTTCACCTGTTCTTTGAGGTTGCTGGACAGTTGACCTTCACATGAAGAAGGGGAGCAGTGTCATTACAGAATAAACTATGGTTTTTATTCTGTGATGTCTGTGTAAAACTTGACCTGTTAGGTGTTAAAGATTTAATTTTTTTTAAATTCTACCTAGTTTCACTAAGCTTTGGAACACTTAGACTGAAAATATATACATAGGAAAATGAATGATACGTCTTCTTTTACGATATGTGTTCTGAGTTTGAAAATTTGTGCAAGATTTTGATTTACTCAGTTAGTGGCAGTCACTTTCTGTAAATTTTCCTATGTAGTAGGAGTCCTGTGCCTCAAATGTAGTAGGTGTAACAATAAGTAAAGGCTTCTTGAGTTCATAGATTGCTTCTAAATTTTTTTTCCTCCCCTCCCCCTTACCATTTAGAGCCGGGCTCCCATCACAGCTAAGCTTGTTGCAAATATGCTGTCAGTGGCAGGCGCAGATCATATAATCACCATGGATCTTCATGCTTCTCAAATTCAGGTATTAATGGGAGCTAATTATTGGGAGTTAGAAAGGTGGTAGAAGATTAACAATGCTGAAAACTGCAGAGAAGGAAAGAAATTGCCCATAAGCAGCTCAAATAAACTTGACACTGACATTTGCAACATACTCACTTTAAGCATAGTTCATGGTCTTAGTCATTTGGGGTAGTTGGATAGGGAGACAGTCTCATGCTCCAGGGAAAATGTATGCTGCAGCGATCTAGTTTGAATACTGGCTATAAAACATACTGGTTGTGTAACCGTCACCAGGTTGTTTAACGTCTGAACATGACACTGCTTTGTTATTGTATTAGATAAGATTTTAAGTTCTTAGTATAGAGCTGGTTCAGTGTAATGTGTGTCTTGGGTACTGAAAAAAATGGAAACTGCTATTGTTGTAATTATTATTTCCCTTGAATATTCAGGTTCTTAATTTAGAACCACAGATATTGGAATCTACAGCAGGTCCTCAAATAACGAACGTAATTTCGTTCAGCACCATTTCCTTATAATGATGATAGAAAAACAATCCCAGCCACCAGTGAAGGAATGAAGCTGTTCAAGGACCTGCTTTCATTATGTATCTTCGTATATGTCGCATAAAGTCAGTTTCCAAGAACTATCACCAATGTTAGGTGAGGACTTGGTATATACTTTCTAGTATAAACCCAGAGTAAGGGAAGTAGAATAACACCTTATATTTTATACTTTTTAAAGAAACTTTCAGATCATTTGAAGCCTACGTACCAGTGAGATACATAGAACAGTAATAGTTATACCCATTTTATAAGAGGGAACAAATTAGTTGAGAAACACATCTGTAATGACTAGTATTAAAACACATCTTCTGATTTATAAGACTCTGACCATTTATTATAAATACCTTCCACTGAGTTTATATATTGTAGTATCCCTAACTGCTTCACTGCTTGGCACTTGCTCCTTAATAAGCCAGCCCAACATTTAGTAGCATAAAGCAGTCAAGATTTGTGAAGTCATGAGTCTACACACTGGTTTGGCAGTTCTGGTGTCTACTGAACATCATCCTTCTACCTCAGGGGTTGCTCACTGGCCTGGGGTCGGTTGAGGATTAGCTTGAGGCTAGTTTCGTTGGTCTTAACGGGATTCTCTTACACAACCCAGATTGGAGGAGGCCATTTTTATAAGCGACTACACTAGGTATGCCTTCTAATCAGTCTGAATGCTACAGTGAGGTATTCGTGGGGCAAGTTACTGTTATCTTTGTTTCAGTTACAAGTGGACGAGAAAGACAATGAAGCCAAACTGATTCTGCTTCTTCCTACAGGGCTTTTTTGACATCCCAGTGGACAATTTATATGCAGAGCCAGCAGTCCTGAAGTGGATATGGGAGAACATCTCTGAGTGGAGGAACTGTACCATTGTCTCACCTGATGCTGGTGGAGCTAAGCGGTATGGTGGAGATTCATATTATTCCCGAGGCCCTGGGAAAACCCTTTAGACAGTTGTGTCAGAATGTGAAATTCTATCCAAGTGATACTTTTTAAGTACTTCAGAATATGAGCACTGGTAGCACAATGGATGAATATAGTTTTACCTGCTCTTTTACTGACCTGAGTCATTGCTTGAAGATGGATAGCAGGAAAAGAACTCTTAACAATCACTGTTCCTGGCCTGAACTGTAGCACACCAGTAACGTGATATTGCAGACCTGCAACAAAGCTGTCAAAAAGGGTAGGAAATTTGGTTTTTTAATAAATGGTACTTGCCATTGAACCACATTGGTGGGCCAGTAAACTTTTACACACCTTTTATAATACTATTGGTTAAACAATCGTTTTGATCCTGGGGTTGAAATATTAGCACAGGAAGAAGAGTGAACTGTTGTCATTTTCTTTAAACCCGAGATCTTAATGTTTTTAACAAACTAATTGCCAGCGATTGTCAGTTGCAGTGCTTTACAGCCCATACGGTGCAGACCAAGAGCTCTTGATTTCCTTAGTGGCTCACTTGTTAGTAACGCATTCAGAAGTATGACACATGTTCTTCTTGTTGTGGAAATAGAATGAAGAGCTACAAAACACAGATGATTAGGAAAAGCTAGTTCAGGTCTTTCTAAAAGCCATTCAGATCTTTAATGACTTTCTCAACAACCTCCTTATTTCAGTAACTTCAATAGAACTGATAAGCTGAGGACTTGAGTTCTGTCATCCAGCCAGGTGTGTGGCGTTGAAAGTTCCATGTAATCACTAGTAACCATGTACCAAAGACAGCCTCAAAGCATTCCTCTAATGGTAGTTGTCATGTTTGTTTTCCCCTCTTGCCGTGGGATTCAGAAACTAGTCACATTTGAAATACTCAAGATGGATTGTCTTTGCAGAGTACAGAAAAATGCCATCAGTAATTGACTTATTACTCCAATGCTTCTTTTTTGGCTTATGATTTTCTTATAGCGACGGAATATTTTCAAAGTGAAAATAATTCCATCCTGGCCTGGTGTTTGGAGAATGTGATTATGACTTGTGTGTAGGTCTCCCCCAAGGGTGTAGAGAGTGACTTTCTCTAACCCTTTATGTGAGGTCAGTTACTGGGTTTATTGGCCAGTGTCACGGTTTGAATGCTTGAACTAATTGATGATTTGTTTGCTTTGAACAAGTAGTCATTTCAAGTGGATTACTCATTGATGATGGCGTGGAGAGCACAGGGCTTGGTTCGTTGTGATCCTGGCACAAATGTTGCCTAGGTTGCAGATCAAATCTTTTTTTGCTGGTGTGTGATCATAGGTTCTCTCCTATCTAGGAAAAACTCAGATGTTGTGACCATAGTCTCAAGGGAGGCAGGACATAATGCTCTGGGTCAGTGCTTCATTAAAGAATAAAGACCAAAGCACAGGCCTTCATTAATGACAACATGACACAGTGGAACATGGATGTACATATCACTCCCTAGGTGACTTTGTTACTGAGTAAATTTCTGTTTGAATGAATTGTGTGAGATTTGTTGCCATATTTGTCATCTATCCCACCTTCTAGTCTGGTCTGTGTTACTTTGCAATAAGAAAAAGAACTCTGTTTTGATTAGGAAATACTTTGGACTGAACAGCCAGGTGCTCAGTTTGCCTGGTTAATTGGCTTGACTTTTTTTTTTTTTTTTTTTTTTTAGACTAGGTCTCGCTATTTTTGCCTGTGGAACTGCAGGCTCATGTTGCTCGGGGTACCACAGACTCAAGCAATCCCCAGCCTCAGCTTCCCAGGTAGCTGGGATTACAGGCGCACGCCACCACGCCCAGCTATTTTTTGGGGACTAGGTCTCGCTACTGGGTCTCCAACCGCAATTCCTAGCCCCGGCCACTTCATAGGCTGAAGCTTACAGGCACGAGCCACCACGCCCAGCTACTTTTTGGGGACTAGGTCTCGCGACGTGCCCCCAGTGGGACTTGAACCGCTATCCCTGACCCTGTCCATGGCTTCCTAGGCTGCTACCTACAGGCATGCGCCAACATGCCCGGCTGGCTTGACTTTCTTCTTCGCATTTGGTTTTTTTTTTTTTTTTTTTTTTGAGACTAGGTCTCACTATTTTTGCCCGTGGAACCACAGGCTCACGTTGCCCGGGGTACCATGGACCCAAGCAATCCCCAGTCTCAGCTTCCCAGGTAACTGGGATTACAGGCACATGCCACCACACCCAGCTAATTTTTTGAGACTAGGTCTCACTACATTGCCCCGGGCAGGATTCAAAACGCGATCCCTGGCTTCCGCCATGGCTTCCTAGGCTGCCACTTACGGGCACATGCCACCGTACCCAGCCTTAGGTCTTCCTAATTTTGACTGTGGAACCACAGGCTCAGGTTGCCTGTGTTACCAAGGACTCAAGCAATCCCCAACCTCAGCTGGAACTGAGCAATCCTCAAGCAATCCCCAACCAGGTAGCTGGAATTACAGGCACATGCCACCATGCCCAGCTATTTTTTTAGGACTAGGTCTTGCTTTGTTGCCCCAAGTGGGCCCCGGGTGGGTCTCGAACCACAATCCCTAGTCCCAGCTATGACTCCATATGCTGTAGCTTACAGGCACATGCCACCGTCCCAGCTATTCTTCACATTTGTAAAAGAAACTCCCAAACTCGGTGTCCAGGTATAAATGGTATTGAGTGTTGGGGGATCACCAAGGAGAATGGTGAGGGCATAGACATTGGGACTGGTGGGGTACTGTGTGTCTCCCACCAGGTTCAGGTTCACTTCTCCCCACATTGGCATGTTAGATTGGAACGACCTGCACTCCTTGCATTACGTTAGCCAAGTCTCTACTCTCCCGCTTCCAAACCATTAAGTGAATGTGCCTTACCTCTTTTTATACTGCTTCCTGGGACTAGTGAGAACATCTTGTCTGTCCCCTACTATAACCCAGAATGAATGGTAATCTAAGTTTGACTAATATATTCATAAACTGCTCTCAGGATACGGAGGCGTTAATTAAATTCCAGCTTGTGGTGTTGATTATAGTGGCTCTCTTGCAGGCCTGGCAGGCGACGGTTTGGCATCAAGGACTAGTCTCCCTCAGACAACATGCCCATTCTGGGGAGCATTTTTTTCCTCTTAGGAGCCATGCAAATGGATTTTAACAGTGAGCACCCTTTTTGGCAGCGTGACCTCCATTGCAGACCGGTTGAATGTGGACTTTGCCTTGATTCACAAAGAACGAAAGAAGGCCAATGAAGTGGACCGCATGGTGCTTGTGGGGGATGTGAAGGATCGGGTGGCCATCCTGGTGGATGACATGGCTGACACCTGTGGCACAATCTGCCATGCAGCTGACAAGTAAGTGCTGAATGGTAGGGCCAGTAGTTAGAAGTGAAAACTTCATGTGATAGAATGCCTTAAGCATGCTAGTTGTGTTTTTCTTGGGAACTGAACTGAAGTGATAACTGGTTTTGGGAATTTGAAGCTTATAATGTTATAAATGTATATGCTGTGATGAGTGCTTGGTTCTTTCCCCCAGATTTCCTTAATTTTTTTTCCTTTGTACTCAATTATACAGAATATAAAATTTGTCATTTTCAAGTATACAGCTCAACGGTGTTAACTACATTCACAGTATTGGAAAACTGTTGCCACTGTATTTCCATCATTTCATCAACACTTGAAGACTACGTTTGTTCGAGTTTTTTATAAACAAGTTAAGATAGTAGTTCATTCAGCCTGCAGTATATTCTCTTATTTATACTTTGCCTAAGCTGGAAACACGGTCATGGGTCTTGCCTCTTGACTGTCCATGTTCTAGCTGCCACTACCTTTGCTCATATTGCCTTCCCTTCTTGCTTGCATTGTACTAAGTCATATTACCTCTGCTGACAGCACCAGTCTCTGACCTCACCTCTCCGTCTTTCACATCACACTGCACTTCCACTTGCTTATATTTTTAAAACTAAGATCAGTTCCCATTGCTATCACTCTTTTAAAATCTTGAATGGCTCCCTGTTGCTTGCAACCCAAACCACTATGGACAGCATTGTTCCTCATTATTTTTAGATTATTTTTTGGAACATTTTAGTTTTCATTGGTTTACAATACTATTTACGTTTAATAACAGCTTCACACTTCGATATGTATATATACCACACCACCCACCACTAAATTTCTAGTGTCCTTAACCACTATCAAATTGATCCCCTGTATCCATTCCTCCCATTTCCTCCCCTTGCTCAAATAATGTTTTGGGTTTTTTTTTTTTTTTGAGACTGGGTCTTACTCTGTTGCCCAGGGTAGTCCTGATCTAGATCAGATCTGAGTAGTCCAGATCCTGGATCAGATCTGGGATTCGTGGACTCAGGCGATCCCCAGCCTCAGCCTCCCAGGTAGCTGGGATTACAGACGCGTAGCTGCTTTTTTTTTTTTTTTTTGAGACTAGGTCTCACTGTGTTGCCCAGGGCAGGTCTCGACCCTCAGACTCAAGCGATCCCTAGTCTCAGCTTCCCTTCATATGCTGGGATTAAAGGAACATGCCACCATGCCCGGCCTTTAATGTTTTTTTTTTATTTGTTTGTTTTTTAACAAGTCTTGCACATGACCTGGCATGTATTTGGTGCTAAAAATTATTTGATGAATGATTCCTGACTTGGATCCTATAGTTTATAAAACTACTTTCATTTTCATATTTGTAAGTTAATGTTCACTGCTGTTTTGACATTTCAATACCTGAAATGTCAGTGACTTGACATGATCAAGTTTCTTTCTCATTCATGATATACTCCGACATCAGTATTCCTGTTGGGGTCTAATGCAACTGCATCTATAACATGTGGTCTCCACAATTACCTTGGAAGACACTTTCATTTTAACTAGCCAGAAAGGGTAAAGAGGATCCTAGAAGATCACTCCTGGAAGATTTTTATAAGCCCAAACAAGAAGTGGTGTACATTTTATATGCCCATGTTTTGATAGCCAGACTTAAGTCACATGGCCATACCTGACTATGCAAGCAAAATTGGGATCGGAATTCCAGGAAGCAGAGGCGAATTTTAAGCGTAACAGTCCGCCATAGTGCTTTTGTACTAATCCAAATCCATTCAGATAAGGTCTTAATCTTTTCTCTCACCTTGCCATGGACTGAATTGTGTTGTCTTCAAATTCATATATTGAAGGCATTATTCCCAGTGTAATGGTATTTGGAGTTGGGGATTTGGGGGGCGATAATTAGGTTTCAATGATCATGAATGTGGGAGCCTGGTGATGGTGTCAGTACCAAAAGATATTGAATTAGGGAGCACATGCTCCGTGACTCCCTGCACACGTTTCTGTAAAGTCATGTGAGTATACAGTTATATGGGGTCCACCCAGCAAAGAAGTCTTAAAATGAAACCTATCTTGCTGGCATCTTTATCTCAGATATCCCAGGCTTCAGAACCATGAGAAGATTATATTGATTAAGCCACTCTGGTATTTTTTTATGGCAACCTGTGCTGATCAATATGCTCCTTCTACTTAGCTCAGATTCTGTAGTGACAAGTCAGGTTAATCCAAACTCAACTCTGCTATTTCCTCTAGACTTCTCTCAGCTGGAGCCACCAGAGTGTATGCCATCTTGACTCATGGAATCTTTTCTGGCCCAGCCATTTCCCGCATTAACAACGCATGCTTTGAAGCAGTAGTAGTTACCAACACCATACCTCAGGAGGATAAGATGAAACATTGCTCCAAAATACAGGTGAGGGTGGAATTGTTACAAAATAAGACTCCACTGACAATTTAGGATGTGGGGAAATGTCAAATTAGGTGTCTGAATTCTGAGCATTTCCTTTTGATCTTAAAAAGGTTTAGTCCATCACCGAGATCTATAAATCAAAAGGGTAAAATTTATGAGTTTGAAAATTCAAATTTTTACGTCCTAGAGTCTCTGGAGAAAGGAGCCCAGGACTTATATTTTATCAGACTCTTCCAGTGATGGTGATACACTCATCTTAGCAAGTCCATGCTTTAAAGTATGTTTATCACTCTTGACTGCTAGCCCCTGTGGATATAGTATGAAACCTTTAAGCTGATGATACACTCACTAGAACATCATTGTTTTCATCAGCTCTGGAAACCAACTAAGTGAATTGCCTCTAGTGTTCTTCATTCCTTTGCTCCATCCAAGACCTACAAAATGAGAGGGCCTCAGACCAGTACTTGAATTCCTCAAGTAATCAATCATTAGATACTAAAGTTTGAGTGTTGTTGCACTGAAAGAGCAAGGGCTTGCTTAATTAAAAATGTGTACAGTGGCTCTTAGCTTTCTGAATTTCATGTGTTGAATTGGAAGGCTGTCATTTTGGGGGATTTTTTTTTTTCAGCCTAAATTTTTTTCATTCCTAAGAATATTGAAATGCCAACCCACCACCAAGTTGGGTGAGTCAAGGTTTTTCCTCCACTAGCATTTTGACTCTTTCCCTCTTAATCACTCCTAATATAAGCAATTATATTAAAAATGTTATGAAGACAAGCTGAATGCAACCTTATGCGGGGAAAGGGAAAACACTCAGTGCAGCAATTTCAAGAGGAAAGACCCTTCATGAGTCTCCACCTGCAAATTACCCAGTCACCTCTATCTATAGAATACTAACCTGATGCTTTTCCCACCTCCCTAGGTGATTGACATCTCCATGATCCTTGCAGAAGCCATCAGGAGAACTCACAATGGGGAGTCGGTTTCTTACCTGTTCAGCCATGTCCCTTTATAATAGAATAATTGGCCAAGGTGTTTTAAAAATAAAGTGAACCCCATCCCTGTTTTCCCTTGGTATTTGGTGAAAAGTTGAGCAGAAGACCCAGCTTGCCCCAGTGTAGTTTACTAAGTCCCACATCAGGTATAATAGCGTTTCTCCAAATTCAGGGGGAGACAGATTGAGATTAACTGCTGAAGTCACTTACCTGAGTTGCTTCCTTCTGGCTACTTGGATTGTGTGAATCTTGCAGCTGTACAGTAAAGCTCAGCCATTCTAATTGTAAGATTTCAGACTTTGGAGGGTGTGGTATAGGGGTATTTGAATTTGACTAGGGAGCTTAGACTACTTTGCATGTGAATGCTTCAGGGTTTCTTTGGTTGAGAACTACAAGCAACCAAACCAGCCCAATCCCTAACCCCCAGGACTGAATGCCTCTTCCGACCCCCATATTTGATGAACTCTGTAAGGTCTATGTTATATAAATGCAGGAGCCCTGGTTGCCAAGCCCCTGTAAGGCAGGAGCTGGCATCTCTCAGCTCCAGCCACTCTTGGGCAGGATCCTGAGTGGATGCAGCACACAGTGCAGCAAATGTTTCTTGGGAGGAAAAAAAGCCTGATCTATCACCCTTTGCTTGGGAACCCTGTTACTTGGATTCTCCTTTGTACCGCTCCTTTCCACTTGGGCTTGACTTTCAGCCATCTCAACCTTTTCCTAGCCAAATATCCTCTTGGACCCTAATGATCATTGCTACCATAGTCCTCTGGAAATCAAACTCACTTCCTGCTATGTAATCTCTAACATTTACATGAGAGACTTTGCTCTGTAGCTTAATCTTCCTTAGCCTGCTGCCACTGTGGGTAGTAGGTTTTAGGTGGTGGTGTAGTGCCTTTTATTAATTTAATTATTTAATTTTCATTTTCCTTCCTTTGATCTATTTGGCCTCTCCTCTGACCTGAGATTTCTGTTAAAAAAGATTGTTACTGTCTCTTGTAATAGACAAGACTAATAAAGTGTCTGTCTGTGTGTGACCGTGGGTCTATGTCATATCAATTACCGGTCCCTCTGCCAGAACTTTTTGGTTGCTGTATCGTGCCCACCCTTTGGTAGCTCTTAATTGTGTCTAAACTTGTAGCTGCATTGCTAAACCAAAAGAAGGCATTAGCTGCAGTATTAACTGGCCATAAGAGTAAGATTTCTGAGGATCACCGAAGACTAGATACTGTGTGAGTCTGCATTTCATTATACCTAATTGATAGGACGAATAATACCTGCAGAATCTCAGGTTCTTATTGGGGGGGTGAGCAGGGGAGACTGCGCTGGTCATAGGAATTACATAGTTTCTTAAAGGAGAATAGTTTCTATAATCTATTTCCTTTGAACTAATTTTGTGAAACGTGGTCTTTTCCCTCTGTTTATGGGTAGTTGAGATGCACCTCACATTAAGTTTCAGCCCTTCAAAATAAAAACTATTTGGGCAAAGCTTCAGGATGATTTATAATGCATTCTAGAAGGTTAAGTGGATTTCTTAGTGCATCATCGAGTAAAGGCATCCCTGGACTTTGGAAAGCTGTATGCTCCTGGAGCTCTATGATGAGCACTTTTCTTTGAAGCCTAATTCTGCCTGTTCTTTGTTTTTACTTTGTTTTGAATATTGGAATATCTACTTTACAATAAATCTTTTGAAAAAAGTGATTCAAAAGCAGCCAAAGTGAACCAACCAGAAATTAACTGCACGCCTCTGACCCTCTAGCCCACTTCTGTCTCAAGCCTCCTTTTGGGAGAGTATCAGTGCTCTAACTTTGCTGACTGCTGTTTCTAAATACTGGATCTGTTGATTGGGATTGCCATTTCAGGATATTTTGACATAAAAGCTCTACTGTGGACTGCTTTGCTAATCCAACTCCTAGGATAAGGTTTTGAGATCACTGAAGACAGGTTTTAGTCCCCATCTTCTGATCCCTATTCTTGGTGGGGGCGGTGAATATTCAGTTTCCTGTGATACTCATCAGCGTGGTCCTTTTTTCCCCCAGGGGTGAGAGCCCTAAATATCCTGAATGGCAAGTGATTCTTCTTGTGTGGGACAATGGTAGGAACAGATCTGCTGGGGCCTGAGAAGGAAGCACCAGAACTGAATGGATTGGCGTCTGGAGCACAGTGGAAACTATCTCTAATGACCACGCAATGCTTCTGAGCCAGAGGCATCACCAGGATCTTTCACATCCCCTCATCTCCCCGCCCCCGACCATACACCCTGAGAACTTAGACCAAGGCTCAGCCTGTAGCTCTCCAAGCTAATGCCTTTATAAAAGATTTAGTTAATCTCCAGTGGGGGCTGCTGGTCTTTCCACATTTTACATATAAATGTTTCTTCTTGAAGAGTTTAATTTGCTTGTTAAGAGCATGTAACCTTTAACCTCAGGGTTATTAGAATTATAAATGTCTGAAATGTTTAAAAAAAAATCTCCCATTCTGAGAGGGAAGATTCTTGCAAAGGAGTCTGGTTATTGGTGATACCTCCCTGACCAAAAAAAAAAAAAAAATGAGGATGGAGAAAAGCTCTGTTGGCCCTGGGGCCTCATGGCTTAGACTAGAGGCCACTGGGGGAGTAAATGGCCTATATTTGTGAAAATACCCATTAAATTCTCTCAGGAAATGGAACCAGCCTCCTGTCCTTGAATCCATATTCCCAGTCCTCAGCCAAGTGCTGCTTCACTTGATTGGCTCCTGGAGCCCTGAGCCCTGGCATCCTCTGCCCTTGTTTCTCCCTGTCTTCCCCAGAGATCCACTCATCACAGGGGTGTTAAGTGATAAAACCAAAAAGGGTGGTTATAGGAAGGCCTTGTGTGACCTTGTGCCTTTAAAGTCCTTTGGGATGCCAAGTCCACACCACCCCCCCACAACCCATCCACTTGTGAACTAAAGATCATCAGGGTCATCTGCTGTTCTCATAGCTGCAAGGAACACACCTAAGATGATTCACACCTCATTACCAGACCAAGGATTAACCAAATAGGACTATTATTTGCTATCTTTTGCTAGCTCACCAATAAATGTATTCTAAGAGACTCAGCCTTTTGCTAGTGATTATCCCAAACAACAGTGGTATCCCTCCCCTCAGTACCTGTCATTGACTCCTGGACACTGGTGCTTGTAAGAGATGGCTTCTGTCACAAGAGCATGGTTAAAGGCAAGGGTGCTACAGCTAACGGTTCCCCCCACTTGCTTTACACTTTCATCATGTCTTGAGGCCTGTTCTTCATTTGCAGACCTTTGCCAGCCTGAAGACGCCTGGTTTAAGAATAAAGCAATCTCCAAATTTTATGATGGATGAAACTGCTCCATAGCATCGCTTGAAGCATTTCTTCTCAGTCATTTCTTTCAGTCTTCTGAGTGTTTACAGAACTTCAGGGGAGCGACATTTAACAGGCACAGTCAGATGTCTTGGCATACACTGGGGGGTGGGGGAGGGAGTTGGGTGCCCCATGCCATGAGCCCCCAGGTTGCTCTTCTGCAGGTTTCAGCCTGGCAGGCAACATTAGTCGCCTCACATGGTCATATTCTGGTAAGAAAAATCTGTGTTCAAAATGTGTTTTTTTTTTTTTCCGGAATAAGATCAATAAGGCTAGATTTTAACTCAGAAGTTAAAGCTATATGTTGTCAAATCTGAAGGAAATTCTGGTTTCTAAGAGTTTGCTGTAAGATAAATAACTAGAAATGAAATCAGGTGAGAACACAGACAAAACGGGGTGCTTACCCAAACCTACGAAGGGTAGCAGCTGGCCCCTTTAAAGCCAGCCACACACCAGGTTCTTCTCAGCCCGTACATCTTGTTACTCAGCAGTAACAAGACCACATAAAGTTTAAGAGGGAGGCAAAAACAAATTTACTTCTTAAAAGACAAATTGGAAAAGAGTCACGGAGGGGCACAGGGAACCCCTTTAGTAATCTTACCACACAGTCCATCTCTAGTCCAAAGCACACATGGCTTCAGCAACCAAGTGTGTCCACAAAATGGCGACTGCCCCACCTTGAGCTGGATGAAGGAGTTAAGGTGGCGCCGCCCGCTCCTTCTTCAAAGACACAGCTGCACTCACTGCAAACCAAAAGAAGCCAAGATGGTGTCATCCATCCTTCTCTGAAAGCACTCCTGCTTTCAAATCCAACAAGGAAGACCAGGGTGGCGTCCTCAATTCTCTAAAAGGCACAGCTCCGGCATTCCGTCAGCTCCAGCTCCACAGTGACCCCCCAGCATCAGCAAAACTCACTCAGTACAGCAACACAGCAAGCGCTTCAGACATCTGAAAAGGGCAGCACAGCAAACTCTCCTCAGTTCTCCAAGACAGCTCACACAGGACACAAGTTTTTCCAACATGCTTCCCCCAGCTCCTCACCAGCCTGGGCTGGTCATGGGGATGGAAGCCCACAGCTTGGCTTCCTTCCCTCCCTGCTGCCCCTCATGGCAGTGGCAGCTCTGAGGCCTCCAGCCTCCCTGATGCTCCTCTCTGCTCCTCCATTCTCTTCTCTGTGCTCTTCTGTTCTCTTCTCTGCTGTTCTCTCCTCTCTTTCCTTGTCTTTTTCTCTATCTCCTCCCTGATCCTTTAACCCTCTTTTCTCCCAAGAAGGCTTAACTTCCCTTCTCCAAATCTCTACCTACCAATGCTAACAATAGCTATTTTAATACATCAACACCAGTACTGGGGGCCACAGCCCCCTAACAGAAATGTGACTTGCAGTCATATTTGGTGCATTTGGCAGGCGAGAATTCTACCACTGAACCACCCATGCAGTATTTGGTGCATTTGGAAGAGAATGATTAAGATAGGGGAAGAAGTCAGTTACGTTTGAATGTTTTTGCAGGGTAGTGTGAATTGGGGGTTTAGGTATATAGAGGGTAATATGGAGAGGCAACAGTTCTTTCCTCAGAGCTTTAGGGAGTTGACCTGAAAGATGAGAGACCTGTGATAAAGATTTAGTTGCTGCCCTACATGACCCCAAAGACTGCAAAAGGTCAGGAATTGCAGTGTTCCCTTAGGCCTCGCCCATCCTAAGGGCTTTCCTGTTTCAACATAGAAAGTAGACTTCCTGACCTCCACCTTCCATTCCCTTCTCCCTCACTCTTCCTGCCAGGAAGCCTGAATATCCTTCACCTTTGATGCTCCTCCATAGATCTTGCCACGAAGCTTCATGGACTCTCCATCTTTTGGGGGATGTATCCTTGGGTGTTTGCTTGCAGAGCGGAAGGGGGAGACAAAGGGGCAGGACAGCTTTTTCTATCCTAGACCTTGGTAACCTTACCAGCCTAGCGCCTCAGAAACATGGCAAATTCCTTGCTCTGTCTGAGTCTCTGTGTGTGATGTTTTTCTGCCAGCCCATTGTCCCCTGGCCATCAGTCAGACTCTGCCATATTTTCCTTAGTTTTTTTCTCCAATATATTCCTTCAGCTCAGCTAACAACTGCGAGATTAAAAATAGGAGAAGGAACACATTTTGAAGTAAAAATAGCTGAAACTGCAGTCAAATTATAATAGGTAAGACTAATTCCTTTTGGCCCTTTACTTTTCTTTTAAAAAAAAAAAAACCAAAACCTAAATCAGTTCTTATGTTCTCCAAGTCTCCACTGCCACACTCAGGTCCAAACACTGCTACAGCTGGATCGTAATGCTGCACCCATATATTTGTCATGAGTTCGCTCACTCATGACTTGTGGTTTTGATTCAGGGTTGAATAAAAAAAACAGAACAAGACAGCCAGCTGTGATCAATCATTCTACTTGAGCGATACACTAAGCAAGGCAATATGCATACCTCCAGCATGTAAGTTGTTAGTCTGCCTGATACCACACTGCCTAACTTTTTTTTTGAGGATAGATCTCACTATTTTTGCCCCTGGAACCGCGGGCTCACATTGCCTGGGGTACTCAAGCAATCCCCAGTCTCAGCTTCCCAGGTAGCTGGGATTACAGACATGCGCCACCATGCCCAGCTATTTTTTTTGGCACTAGGTCTCGCTACATACCCCTGGCGGGACTCAAACCACGATCCCTGGCCCCAGCCGTGGCTTCCTAGGCTGCCACCTACAGGCATGCACCACCATGCCCGGCCCACACTGCCTAACTTTTAAGTCATCTTGTAGGGCCTTTGATGACACAGTGGGTGGGGACTTTGTGCTACAGGAGGGGCAGCAGGGAGACAGGGGAGAAGCATAATGAGGGGTATGATGGAAGCTTTGCTCAAAGTTAAAACGTCCAGCTTTGCCCAGGCCTGTGACTGCTGAGCCTCCTGCTGCCTGAGGCCCCTTCCCTGGCTTTCTTTTCCCCCAGCGACCACCTGGCCCACAGGGTCTGTCACTACTGCCCAGCGGCCACCAGGGGGAGCCAAGCAGGCTGGAGAGATGGCCCCCTGCAGAAATGGCTCAGGGGCTCAAGGAGTGCAGGAGATCCAGCCTAAGCACTCTCCTCCAAGTTCTTTGGTCCCCTCTTTCCCTATCCCAGGCAGCCAGAGTGATAACGGTTCCCAGTTGCCAGTATTCAGCATATGGGAAAGCACGCACCAAGCACTGCCAAGGTGCTAGGAACACACAGCTTTGCCACGAGGAGGCGCTCTTTTACAGGGGTACAGGACATAACGATGTGGTAACAGCTGAGATTCAGAAAGATTCAGGAAGAATCAGTTGCCATGGGAGGAGGACATGAGGGGCACCCAAGCTAGTGTTGGCAGTCAGGGAAGTCTTCCTGGAGGAAATTAGTTTGACTCTTGGAATATTTGATCAAAAGTTGGTCAAAGAGGCTGGGCACAGTCACGTGTGCCCTTAATCCCAGCCTAAGAAGGGAGGCTGACGCTATGAATGACTTGAGTCGCGAGTTTGACACCCGCCCCAGGCAACATAGCAAGACCTAATCTTGAAAAACTAGCTGGGTGTGGTGGCGCATGCCTGTAATCCCAGCTACCTGGGAGGTTGAGTCCATGGGATCCCAGATCCCGTCCGGGATCTGGACTACTCAGATCTGAGCCCAGATCGGGACTACCGTGGGCAACATAGTGAGACCTAGTCTCAAAAAAAAAAAAAAAAAAAAAGTTGGTCAAAGAGAAGAATGTTTCAAGCAGATGGACTAGAACGTCCTTTCCTGGATGTCCAAAGGAATGCACCTGGGGCTCCACCTATGTGTGTGCATATGTGCTTTGGGGTAGGATGGGGAGCTGTGCTGAAGGATGGGGCGCATGAAATCAGATCACGAAGGATCTTCTTGGCAGAGTGACCCCATACCTATTGTCCCAGGATGCTTGTTAATGAGCACTCCATTTCACTCTGAAAGTATCTTGGTTTGGATGATACCATAACCGTATTATGTGCTGACCCTATTAGTAAGACATGCTACGGACTTAGAACTTTTTCCTGGAAGTGAAGAGGAGCCACTGGATTTTAAGTAGGGTCCAGGCAGGAACAGAGTCCCACTGTGAAAGCAGATGACAATGTAAAAAACGAATTGGTGGAGAACACATGTTGAAAAAGGCAGATCAGTTAAGAAGCAGTGAACAGTTGTCCACAAGTACAAAGAAGACAAATCTGTAATGCATTTTGGAGGACAAGACAGCACAGCCTGGTGATGTCTTAATGTAACAACTGAGGGAGGAACAGAAGTCCAGTATTTTCCATTTTTCTGGCCTGCATGCCCATGGGATACTGTGCTGTGGAATATGGGAGACGATGAAATTTAGTGCAGGATCTGCTAATTTTTAAACTGCCCAGGGAATCTACCCAGGAGGACTCAATGGACAGCCATTGCAGCTATTGAAAAGACTGAGGTCACTATTACATTTGTGCTCAAATCTCCCCTTTTGATATGATGAAGCAAGTGGGGGTGGGGTCGGGGAGAGGACTGTAAATTAAGCCAGCCTTTAGTAGCCCTGGTGTTTGAATCCAAGAATTGTTTTGTTGTTCTGTTCTTTTCTTTTTTTTTAAGAGACTAGGCCTCACTATGTTGCCCAGGGGGTTCTTGAACCCATGGACTCAAGTGATCCCTAGCCTCAGCCTCCCAGGAAGCTGGGATTACAGGTACAGCCCACCACACCTACCTCTTTAAAAAAGGTTTTAAAAACAAGATAAAAATCTGGGTTATAGGTTATGTAAAGGGGAAAGATAAATGGAAGCCAATGAAAAAGACTCAAAAAGAAAGAGATAGGGGTTATTTTTAAAACGAGACATGGTTTAACTTACAGATTATTTGGGGAAAATATGGCAGGAAAGCCTTACTCATAACCTGCTGCCCCTGTACAATCACAATTATTTTGGTAGATTTGGGTGGTACACGTGAGTAGTCATTAGGACTCATTGAAAAGGGGCCTTCGGAGCTTTCTGTTGGAGCTGAACAGAGTCCCTCTGCCTTTCTTATTCATTAAAATGTTTGTTTTGAAATAAGTAGATTCTCATGCAGTTGTAAAAAGTCATTCAGAGATCCCACATGCCCTTTATCCAGTTCCTCCCAACGATAACATCTTGCAGAACCAGCATGTAATAGACAGTCAGGATGCTATTACACAATCTGAATCCATATGTTGATATAGGCAAGATAAACACAGTGCCCATCCTCCTGGGGCTATGACATGGCCACAACCACTACCCAAGCCTCCTCCTTAACCCCTGGTAAACTACTAATCTTTTCTCCATTTCTATAATTGTTTTCATTCCTGGAATTTTATATAAACAGAATCTTACAGCATATAAACTTTTGGGATTAGCATTTTTTTTCTTCTTACAGCAGCCTAATTCTCTAGCATTTCACCCAACTTGTGTATAGCAAATTAGTTTGTTCCTTTTTAGTGCCAAGTAGAATTCCACAGTATAGAAAGACCAGTTTGTTTAACCATTCATCCACTGAAGGACACCTGTGTTGGGCACTCATGTACAGGGTTTTTGTTTTTGTTTTATTTTTTGTTGTGAACATCAGTTTTTTTTCTTTTTTTTTGGGGGGGGGGAGGAATAAATGCCCAGAAACACTGTTGCTTTTTTTTTTTTTTTTGGTTTATAACATTTTTTTAAAAGAAACTGCCAACCTGTCTTCTAGAGTGGCTGTCCATTTTACATTCCCACCCACAATGTATCCAGTTTCTCTGCAATGTCATCTCATTTGGTATTGTTACTATTTATTAAATTTGACCCATTTTAATAGTTCTGTAGCGATGTCACTATGGTTTTCATTTCCATTTCCCCATGACTAATGCCGAGCATCTTTTCATGAGCTTCTTAGCTATTCTTGTATCCTCTTGCTGAAGTATCTGATCAAATCTTTTTGGGTCTTATTTAAATCTTTTGTTTTATCTAGCTCCCTCCGATCTCCCTCCAGAATGGGAGGAGATGCCAGCTGGGGTTTTAACCATGACTGCCAGCTGGGGGTCAAAGTACAGATTCCCACTCAGTGTCTGTCAACAAGCAAGCAAGGAGCCTCCCCATCGCTGCTGGGTGGAAATGGGAGTCCCAGCTCTCCACTAGGCTCTCCACTAGGCCTCCACAGATATCCCTTGGATGGGAGGAGGAGTTCCTCATTACTGTTCCTCACATGATTCCCGCTGACCACTCAGGGTGGGAGGGTGTGACCTCGCTCCTGCTGCGTGACAGCAAAAGTCTCATCTCAACCCTCCACTAGATCTTGACACATCCAGCAAGGTAGAGAATGTGATTTCATTAACACTGGGCAGAGGTGGAAGTCCAGGTTCCCTATATGGTCTCCACTAGCAGGTTGGGGGCAGTGGGAGGGTGAGGCAGGGGAAGGGGGGATGCTCATCATAGTCTGAAGTTGAAGTTTTTGTTCCTGATTACACCATTGTGCTGGAGATGGATAGTTTTTCGTGTGGTGTTTAGTTACAGCAGTAAGATTTCTAAAAATTTCTGTCATACTAGGTTTCCCTTTTTCTAGAGAGAGATGGTTTTGACTGGAGCTTTTTTGTCTGCACCATTAGAGAGGAGGGAGGGAAGAGGGGAAGAGGTCACCCACTTATTCAATGCCAAATGTGAGATAGGTGAGTCAAGAAGAAAACTCAGGGAGCTTGTCACTCTGTTGTTCCTTGAGTCCCAAACTCCTAACCTGCCTAAATTCTCTCTACCCTTTTTTTTTTTTTTGAGACTAGGTCTTACTATGTTGACCCAAGAACCGCAGACTCATGTTGCCCGGGGTACCACTGACTCAAGCGATCCCCAGGCTCAGCCTCCCAGGTAGCTGGGATTACAGGCACATGTCACCATGCCCAACTATTTTTTTTACTCTAGGTCTCACTATGTTGCCCTGGGCGGGTCTCAAACTTTCAGACTTATGCAATTCTTAGACTCAGCCTCCCTATCTAGGCTGGGATTAAAGGTGTGCACCACCACACCCGGCTCTCTACCCTTTAGAATCTTCAGCAATTGTTTCATAAACAATTGCTGTGCATGTGCAGTTTTCTTAGCAGAAGGAATGGGCAAAAGTCCATCTATTCCATTTTCTCAGAACTCTGTATACCTTTGACAAAACTAAAACATTTTATTGGCATAAAACATATAGGAAAGTATAGAGTTTGTAAGTTTATGTAGTTCAAAGAATTTTCACAAACTGAACATACACCTAACATTCAGATTAAACAAACATATTACCAGTACCCCAGATGTTACGCTCTCATCCCCTTTCAGTCAGTTCTCTCCCTGTGACACTAGTGACCACATCTACAGCTTTCTCTTAAGTGGCCTAGGAGAATGTGGGCAACTTGAGGCACGAGAGAGGGAGGAAGGGAGGGAGGGAGAGGAGAGAGGAGTGTGTGTGTGTGTGTGTGCTTACGTGCGTGCATGCATGTGTGTGTCCACGCTCCTGTAAATGCAGTCCCGTGGGTTTTGCATACAACTTGTAGCAATCTGATTCCTCACGTAGACACCTTAGGTTTCAAAGTTCTTCACAGACCCACGTTGACATTTTACCACAAAGACAGTGTCGTGACTATATGCTTGGACTTAGTTTAAATCCCAGCTTACCACTTTCTAGTTGTGTATGTAGAAAAGGGTGATAACAGTACTGACCTTGTGGCATTGTTATGAGGATTAAATGAGACAACCATGTGAGGTACTTAGGGTGGCGGCTGGCACACATGTGAATCTTCAGTCTAAGCTAGGTATTAACAGTGTTGGTATTAACACTGTGGTGACACACTGCCTTGCCCTACTCAGGACATGGTCAGCTTCTGCTGCCTCCCATCATGCCCTTTCTCAGGACTCTAAGCAAGCCTGGAGGGAACAGAAAACAATGCTCTTGGGAGAGCCAGCCACTCTGTAGGTGGAGCTGGGCCTGGCTCTGCCTCTATGCTATTCCAATTTCCTCTCAGCATGGCAAGCGAAGCCTGGATTAGCCCAACCCCATATCCTAGCTTGGCCCCTGTGGATTAGCCCAACCCCATATCCTAGCTCGGCCCCTGTAAGTGATTTCCTCTGTCAGACTCATGTGCAAGCCAAACTCGGTGAAGCCCTAAAGTGACTCTTAGCACCCCAATTTGGGGGTTTAAGGAGAGAGCTTGTCACTATATGTCTAAAATACAGTTTACCATAATCACACATTTTCAAGCTATGTCATTTTCTATATCTGGGAGGCGAGAAGAGAAGATATCTTGGAGTTTAATAGAGCTAGGACACTGCAGTTCCTCAAATTTCGGGGCTCAGTTACTCTAATAATTGAATATAATTTATGATCTTCTTCATCTGCCTTTTTCCACTGCAGAGAAGTTTGCTACAACCTCTGGATTTATGGCATTGCCCTTCTCTCTGCAGACAGCAGAGGGCCTCATTAGCACAAACTCAATGTCATGGCAAATATATAGGAAATGAAGTTTTCCAAATCTAGAGCACAGTAAAACTTTGATTAAAAGAAATGTTCAAGAAGATTGGCTGTTTGACTTATTTTTTTTAAAAAAGGATTCTCTGAGTTAATAACTGTTGAGCAGAACCTTCTAACTGTTCTAGACTTTGTGAATAAAAATTCATCCAAAATTCCCAAGTTTTTTTCACTGCCTGAACTAGTAATAGGGATCTTGGGTAGGGTTGTCAGATTTAGAAAATAAAAACACAGGCTGTCAACTCACAACTCTAGACAGCATATATTTTAAAATGAAATAAGACTCTAGAAGGGGGAGCAAAGAAGGCAAAGCATTAGTTAGTTGGGGTCTAAAGAATACTATTTGCAGTGAGTTTTCTGCCTTTTTTCCTGCCTTGTATATATGGCCTGCATTCAGTACAGGGGAGACAGGGAACCTAGAAATATCAGTGGATACACACAAAAGAAACCCTAATGAATTCTGGCTTCTCTGGGCAAGGAAGCAAAAAAGAAGAAAGAGTTAGCTTAACAACATAGAAAACATATAGTTACTGTTCTAGGGCAACACAACACAAAAGACAGTCTCTACTGCTCCTAACCACTGGGGCAAAGTGCACCCCAAACTAGTGGGAACCCACAGTATCTACCATCACCAGGCAATAAGGTGTCCCCAGCCTCCCATCAGGGTGGCTTCAGAAAAGGCAAAGCATCTTCATCTCCAAGTATTGTGGGAGACACCCCCACCCTTCCCAGGGGCCTACAGGGGAACCTGCACTCCTACTCCTGCCTAGTCTCTGGCAGCAACAGAAGCTGAGTGGGGGACCTTGACTTCCATCTCACATGGCTGTTATGAGACCACATCTCCTTCTTCCAGCAGCGTGGTTTCTGAGGAGGCTGACTGAAACAGAAGGTTTAAATAAGATTGAGAGTCTCATAAAACTCCCAATGTCTAAACTGCAACAAAAAAAAATATTTGTCTTCCCAAGAGCCAGGAAAATCTCAAACTGACTGAAAAAAGATCATCAATAGATGCTAATGCCAGGATGACAGAGATGTTAAAATTATCTGACAAAAAATACTCTTAAAGCAACATTGTAGAAATGCTTCAATGAGCAAATGTAAATATGCTCTATGAATGAAAAAATAGAATGTGTCAGCAAAGATATAGATATTTAAAAGGAAATTAGATTTAAATAAAAAACTACCTTTAAAAATATCACATTTGGGTATTTATCTGAAGAATACAAAAACACTAATTCAAAAGAAACCATAACCTTATATTCATTGCAGCACTATTTATAATGACCAAGATATTGAAAAAACTGAGGTGCCCTTTGATGGATGACTAAATAAAGAAGATGTATATATAATAAAGAAGGGATATCACTCAGCTAGTAAAAAAAGAAAATTTAGCTATTTTTGACAATATGGATTATGCTTGAAGGGATTTTAGTAAAGATATAAATCAGAAGGAAGGTAAATGTCATGTGATTTTACTCATTTGTGGAATATAAAGGAAAGTACACAAAAAATAAACCCTTAGACCCTGACGATAGAATAGCTTGTTGCCAGGGGGGCCATGGGTGGAGGTGGAATAGGTAAATAAGGTGGGTTGGTTGGTGGTGGATAGTGACTGGATATTTGGTGGTGGGTGGTGTGAAATATACAGTGGCTGAGGTAAGAAGCTGTACATCTGAAACCTTCACAGTGTTGTAAATCAATATTGCCTCAGTAAGAAAGAGGGAATTGGAAATTTTAGAACTGAAAAATCTTACCACATGGGCTCAATGCAGAGTGTTGGGGCCATTGAAAAGTGTCAGTGAATTGAAAACTACAACAATATTCATGGCCTGTTTTGAACATCAGAGGGACAATAGATGAAAAGAAAAAAATAAGAACTCGCCAGGGACTTCTGCACCTATGAAACAAAATCTAAAATTCCTGACATTGGGGTTCTGGAATAGAAGGAGAAAGAATATGGGTCTAAAAAGATACTAAAGCTGGACATGGTGGCACACGCCTGTAATCCCAGCTACCTGGGAGGCTGAGGCTGGGAATCACTTGAGTCCTTGACTTCGAGACAACCCTGGGCAACATAGTGAGACCTAGTCTCTAAAAAAATTGAAAATGAAATAAAAAGGTACTAGAAGAAATGATGACTGGAAACTTTAAAAGACAAACTTACCAGATTCAAGAAGTTGAGTGAAACTCAGAGAGGATAAACCCACATCTAATCCACAGCAAGCAACATCACAGTTTTACTTCAGAAAGCTAAAGACAAAAAATCAGGGAGACAGTAAGGATTCTTTGCCCTTAGGGGAAAAACAATTCAAATGACAGCCCTTTGCGCATCAGAAACCATGTAGCCCAGAAGGAGGCGCTGCAAGAAAGCACTGTCAACCCAGAGTCCTGTGAAAATAAATACTTCAGAAATGAGGAAGAATCAAGACATTCTTAGAAAGAAAACTAAGGGAAATTTGTCAGCAGACCTGGTCTGAAAGAATGGTTAGAGGAAGTTCTCTAAACAGAAAGAAATTGATTTTTTAAAAATATATCAAATCTTGGAACATCAGAAATGAGGAAAGAGCAAGGTAAGCAAAAATATGAGGAAATGCTTCCCTTCTAGGGTTTTCTAAAGTAAATTGAAAGAACCCTGTCTAGCGTGGTTCTCAATGTATGTGGAACTATATATTTTTTTACTAAAGCCAGAAAATTTTTCAAAAAGTAGGCGGGGGGGGGGGAGTATTATAAACAAGGGAGGGTAAAGGGAGATAAGATTTCTGCATTACACTCAAATAAGTAAAATGTCAAGTCAGCTGTGATAAGTTATCCATATATTATATAATGCATGGAACAACCACTAGCAAAGTTATGCAAGAAGCTATAACCCAAGTACAACAGATACTTAAAATTAAATCCTTAAAATGGTACAAATAACATATAGGAAGTTAGGAAAAAAAACAACATACAGGAAACCACCAAGAAGATGGCAGCCTTCTTCTCTAGCATATCTAACAAATAATTATATTTGGTGTATAAGATCTGAGTACACCAATTAAAAGCCTCAGATTGGCATAGTGGATAAAAAAAATAAAAAATACTGGATGGCCATTAACTAGATCATTTTGCAATATAGACATATGTTGAATCATTGCAGTGTAGACCTGGAACTAATGTGTTATATGTCAATTATATCTCAAGTTTTGTAAAAGTTTTTGGAAAAAAAACTGGATGTCCAGCTGAAATTGAATTTCAGATAAAGAATAATTTCTTATTATAAATAATATCTCATACAGCTGCTGAATTAAACTGACAGTTATTTGTTTTCTTCCCGGTTGTTCATTTCTCCTAAAGATCAGGAAGAGAAAGAGGCAGTTAAACTCTTGTGTCAACTCCAAGGAAACTAAGTTGATTGTGAGGTAGATTTTCCCACAGAATGCTTGTCTGGATTAAATGAGCTAATGGAAATGAAAATTGTTAGCACCCAGGTGTTGCTCAATAAGTGTTTCTTGCTTTCTTTCTGTCAACATCAAGGAGGCCTGTCAGATATCCTCTGCCTGGGTGTGCCCCAGAGGTAAAACCCAGCTGACCCTCTGAACCCTGATTGTTGTTATTATTATTATTTTTTTTTTGAGGCTAGGTCTCACTATGTTGCCCGGGGAACCGCAGACTCTCGTTGTTGGGGGTACCCAGGACTCAAGCCTCCCAGGTAGCTGGGACTACAGGCATGCACCACCACGCCCAGCTATTTTTGGAGACTAGGCCTCGCTATGTTGCCCCGGGCGGGTCTCAAACCCCCAGACTCAAGCGATTCCCAGTCTCAGCCTCCCATCCTAGGCTTGGGATTAGAGCCACTTACCACCGCGGCCGGCTTGTTATTATTTTAATCAGGAACAATTTTACTGAAAAGACAAGCCATGGTTATCAAAAATTCAGACAGTACAAAATCATGAGAAGGAAGTCTCTCTGCTATCCCAGGCTACAGTCCTGCGCTTCCTCTCCCCAGAGGCAATCACTGTTACCAATTTATTCTTTCAGGGGACTTAAATGCATATGTATGTCTATATATAACCCTCTATTCCCTCCATGAATGCGAATGTAGGAGATGCACTCTTGTGCACCCTTCACATGCTATTTTTAGCTTCTAATTGCTGGGCTGTAGTGGGATATAGGCAGTTGATCCTAAGGGTCCTTATGAAAAACAGGCCTTTGAAACTTGTTGCTGTTGCTATTGTAAGAATGTTGTCAAGGATGTCGTTCATTGTATCCCACAGCATCCTCTCTGAGGACTCCCCGGGGAGGAATTCCTGTCTGATCTTAGTACAGAGAACAGTTGCCCTTCTGAGCAATGAGTTTGTTTTTATCTCCTGGATATTGTAAATTGTGTAGCGACAAAGTTTCCCCTTTCCTGTTGGCTGCTAGAAAGCTTTTGGGCTCAGCCTTCATGGGAGCAGAGGTTTTTATGGTATGCATTCCTACCTTCCTACCTTTATTCTTGGCTCCACTCCTGTTTTTGTCTTTAATTTATGGTGCCTTGTCCTATCTTGTGTGTCCTTAAAAGATACCTGGAATCTTTTCTGAGAAAAGGTGATATGGAATAAATCTTAATAACCTGCCTGATTTTACTCACTCTACCTTCAGTCCCCACTCAGCTCTCCCTTATCCTATCTTTTCACAGTTTCCTTGATACTCCCTTCTGACCTGCTTGGCAATTACCCTCCCCTCCAGTATATATATATATATATATATTCATATACATATATACATATATACATATATACATATATATGTATATATATTCATATACATATATACGTATATACATATATATGTATATATATATATGTATATACTGGCCTTCATTGCTCTTGGACCTGAAGGTACCTCTCTTTCTTGCCCTTGTTCCATCGTAACCCCTCACCACCATCCTCACCCTCACATGCATTATGGACAGCCTTTAGATGCTTGACATTGAAACTGAAAACCCAGGGAATGTCATGGTTCCTGCATCCTTACATGTGTGCTTACCATTGCAAGATAGGACTAAAACACAAAGTGTAACAGCAAGGGGGCAATTGAGAGATAACAGGAAAAGGAAAGCACTTTTAAGGCCACAAATGACTGACAGTCCTATCCCACACAGTGTCCACGGTGTCCAGTAGTCCAAACCAAAGGTTGCTTGTGTCCAAGATGGTGTTGTCCCATTGATGACAGCCTGGAGTTGGAATCACACCTGTAAGTAGTGGGACAGGGCCTAACTCATGGAGGCAGCTGGAGGTAGTCACAGGTGCCATTGTTGAGGCAGTATCACAACAGACAGCAGAAGTATTTCGGAGTCTGGCCTGGATAGTGCCAGATGCAACAGCAACAATAGATAGCATGCACAGGCCAGAGCAGAAAGCTCTTAGAGGTACCAGTCTGCAACCAGCAATGCCAGTCAGGAGGCAGTGAAGGTAGTGCCAGCAGCCAGAGAAGTGGTTAAGCTGCAGCTCCAGAGGATCAGAAGCAAAGGTCTTCCCACTTGAGTCTGACAAGAGTCTGAAGCAAAGGCCTTTTTAGCAAGAGCCTCAGGTGAGTGTCCAGGTGAGGGTGTCTGAATCCATCTGCTGCCCCAGCTCTTTGTGAATTCCAAGGTCCACAGGTTTCAAACCTGATTGGTACATTTTCAAAATTGGCACAAGTTTCAAAACCCAAACCCTCTTGGCACATGAAGCCCTGCACCGCTAAACCAGTAGTTGTGGAGCTTCTCTTACAATTGGACCATTCTGGGACTGAAGACTCTTGGGCCTGGTTACATATTAGGGTGATCTACGTTCATCCAAGGTGCCAGCTTCTATTCCTGACAGCTGGGCCTGACTTGGATGACGGTGAGTAGAGCATGCTTTAAGAAAAGTGTCCTCACTGACTTGGGTCCAAGACTCTGAACCAAGCTGAGCAAAGCTGAAAAGGAGTTTCATAGAAGAGATAAATTATTTTTGAAAAGTGCTGCATCTGAAGCTGGGATCCCAATATGGGCAGTATTGAAGCTGGGACCCCAATATGGGCAGCATTAAAATTTGGGCATTGATGCCATTAACTGTCTGAAAAACACAGAGGAAAAGATGACCTAAACAGGGTAGGGGTACTGGCCTAAACAGGGTAGGGGTACTTTTACTTTGCTGCAAATCTCAGGTGGGGAAGAGAAAATGTATCACCTAGAAAGAAATTAGAACCTTTGGCTTTTAGGACAAAAAGAGAAAAAAGAGATAAATTGGAAAGGAGCAGAGACTAGAGAGACAGACTTTTGGGGAGAGGAGAGGTGAAAATGACTGGCTGGTAACATGAGTGACCAGGCTGGGCATAAGCCCCCTGGAAGAGTGACCTGGTGTTGACAAGGAGCCATGGTGACTGGCAGAAAAGTGACCGGTGTGGAGAGTGTAGCACCGTAGCTAGGTGGCATAGTAAGCTGGTACCTGGAGATGGCCAGGGATTTGGAGAGCTGATTTGTACATCAGCAACTGTGGAAGAAATTTGAAGCATCTCGGAGAAGCGGAGCAGCTTGGGACACTGGAGAAGAAGCAAAGAGAAGATGCTGGAGAAAGACTGGGACTTTGCAGAGTGCCTGCCTCTCAAGTTTGGAGGGCCAAAGGGGCATCATCTTGGACACGTGTTTGGGACTTTCGGAATAAATGGTGACTGGGGTAAGGTAAGTGGCCACTTGTGGCTTTAAGGACTTTTTGTTTTCCCTGTTAATATTCCCTTGTAGATAAAACCCCTTGTTAAACTGCATTTGACTGGCAACTACTATACATGGGTGATATGAACCTGAGGGAACCTGAATGTCAGAAGCTGCATTTTAAATGTACATTCACTGGTTGGTTGGTGGCTTCTGCACCTGATTTCACATCCAGGGTAGCTAACTTAGTTTCCCAGGTTACGGATTGGAAGGGTCAGGAAAGCTGAATAGTCTCTAGAAAAGACCATGAAGGCCCTACAGAAAAATGAGATCTGAGTTCTGATGCCAGACCTGCCACTGAGTGGCTAGGCAATATCAAACTGAAACCATGCAAAGTTGGGGGGATGTCATACATTTTGGGTCCTCCCCACTGGGCTCACAACTATAAGACAAGGCTCAGGCTCAGGGTACAACAGCATCAGGGTTTATTTACAAAGGGGTAAAAAAGATAAGGAAAGAGTGTCAGCAGTATCCCAGTAGTCCAAACCAAAAGTTGCTCATAAAAGCATGCGTTGTGCCTTCAACAAGAACCTGGAGCTGGTGGCACACTGATAAGTGGTAAACCAAGACCCAACTTAGTGGCAGCTGGAGGTAATCACAAGTGGTGCTGCTGAAGTGGCACCACAGAAGCACAGCAGAAATCTGAAGGCTGGACTGGACAGTCACACAACAGCACCATGAGGTAGTACTGGGTGTACTGGAGGAAGGGGTGATGGTGAGGCTGTAGACCAGAGGACTAGAAGTTGTAGCTGTTAGAGATGACCAGGCATCAGCAGTGCTGGTCAGCATGCAGTGATGTGGAGGACCAGGCACCAGCATTACAGCTTTTTAGAGATGCTGGCACAAGCAAGCAGCATGGACCAGCATGGTTTAGCAGGTGATGCTGGAGACAGGAACAGCGGTCAGGCTGCAATTTGAAGTGGAGATCAGATGTGAAGATCTTGGAGGTCTGCAGTCAGAAGATCTTTCGTGGGAGGATCCAGACAAGGGTGAGTCTGAAGCTGTATTACCTTCAGGGTAATGGCTTACCTTACCTTCAGGGTAATGGTTTTTCAAACCTGAGTAGTACATTTTCAAAATGAGGTGGGCTTTTAAACCAAAATCCTTCAGGGCCCTAGTTATATGCTTACTGCTGCTGTTTTCATGGTCTCTATTCACTTCACTTCACTTCCCCTTCCCCCAGGGCTTTTCCGGCCTCTGTTAGCCTATCTACAGATATAAGCATGTCAGCTGGTTCTGCTCCTGCCACAAGACCTCTGGTGGCTGCTGTGGGTCAGCTTGTACTGTTCTTGCTAATAAGACACTTCCACTCCTGGGCGGTACAACAGAGGCAGGGATGCTTCTATAAGGCTATTGTCCGAATTCAAATTTAACATTTTAAGAAGTTCAAAGGATACCCAACTGGAAGACTTGATAACTCTACAGCTTAGCTAGTTGCATTTTCCTTGTAATGTGTCTGCAGTTTTGTGCATTTCCCACTGCAGTGTTGCAGCTGATGGATGGTCTAAAGTGCAAAGGGGCACCATCTTGGACATGTCATTTCCACAGTGAGACTGATTAACCCTGTGATCGCACTCGTCAGAGGTGCAAATGCTCAAATGGTAGCAGTTGCCCTTTTCCATGGGGTGGCTTTGTTTTAAAATATATGCTTCTTAAATTAAGAAACCCCTCCAATATACATAAAAATACAGAAAGAGTAAGAAATGATTCTAGTAGTTCATATTTGAGTGTAATAATGAACCAGTCCTGTTCAGAAACACTCCCAGTGGATTCATTCATTTTTCAAAAACTGGTGAAGTTAGTGTCAGCATAATAAATAAGCAGCTAGTCACAGATTTAACAAATGTTCTTTTTTTACCCATATTTGCCTTAGATCTTTTAAGCAAATTTTGCAGGGGCAGTTAACATTCTCCATATCTCATTCCTCCTCTACCTTACCTATTGGCAACCATCAACTTGAAGTTTTTTTTTAAGGTCTTTCCTAAATTTGCCTTTATTATATGGTCTATATTCATAAACATTATGTGGTTTTGATTTTTTTATTTTATATAAATAGTGTCATAACCTACAAATCCTTTTGAAACGAGTGGTTAAATTGTGAGGTTTTTTTTTTGAGGTAACATTTATTGACAATATTCTGTATATGATACAGAGGTACAGCACACAGCTCTTCAGGAGTGTGTTGCCACACCACACTGACCACCAAGGCACCCATAGTCCTCCATATTACTTCTCTGGGCCTTTCCCCCTATTTGTTCTCTCACCTCTACCTTCCCCACAGACATAACTATCACAAAGCTGCTGATTCCCTCGCAAACTTGGGCTTCATGAGATCTTCCCCTCAATCTCCCACAAACCAACTTTGTGCTGCTTAGGACAGAACCAAGCTAACTAGTTCCTCTCAAGGCCACCAGTTGGGAATTTCATCAACTTTCAACATACTTTCCCACCAAGCAATCTTTATCTTCATTTACCACCTTAACCTTCCTTCCAATTTCATCAATCCCCAGAGTTTCAGTGATTACCTACTGAATGATTGACTGAAGAATCCATATATGCACAACCCAGACTTTTATCCTGATCTCCAGTCCTATAGATTCATCTCCCTCACTGGACACTATCCGGATGTCTAAAAGGCACATCACATTTAATACACCTCAAACAGAATGTTTCTCTCCACTCTTAAAAGAATGTCTATACAATTTCAATGTTTTGCTTTCCCTTTTTTTTAATCCATTTATTTTAAACTCATTTCCATCATTTTTCTATCCCTACCACTTAACCAAAACTATTCTTGTCAAGGTTTTGAAGCCTTGAACCCAACGTGGGCATTGTATTTGTTCATAAAATTTAGGCATTGCCATTAGCTGTGTTTGAAAAACACATAGGTAAAAGATGGCCTAAATAGGATGAGTACTTACTTCTTTTACTTTGTTGCAAATCCCAGATGGGGAAGAGAAAATGAATCACCAAGAGGGTGTGTAGAGGGAAATTGGATCCTCTGCTTTTCAGGAAGGGAGAAGAAGGTTAAAAGGATATAAAAAGATGAGCAGAGACCGGAACAGAGAGAGACCATTGGGGAGAGGAGAGACATGAGAATGGCAGGCCAGTAGCTGGAGTGACCAGACTGGGCAGAAGCCCCTGGAAGAATGAACTGGTGGCGGCAAGGAGCCATGGTGGTAGAGTGGCTGGCAGAAGAGTAGCCAGTGTGGAGAGTGTGGCACTGCAGCAAGGTGGCATAGTGAGCTGGTCCCTGGAGATGACCAGGGATTTGGAAAGTTGATTTGTGCATCAGCAATTGTGGACGAAATTTGAAGAGCCTTGTAGAAGCAGAGCAGTGCTGAACACTAGAGAGAGAAGAATCAAAGAGAAGATGCTGGAGAAAGACTGGACTTTGCAGGGTGCCTGCCTCAGGTTTGGAGGGGCAAAGAGGGCACCATCATGGGCATGTGTCTTTGGGACCTTTGGGACTAAAAATGGTGACTGGGGTAAGATAATTGGACACTTGTGGCTTTAAGGGCTTTTTGTTTTCCCTGTTAATTTTCCTTGTAAATAAAACCCTGTTGTTCAACTGCATTTGACTGGCAACTGCTATGCGCAGGTGATAAGAACCCAAAAATATGCGGCAGAAGCTGCATTTTAAAAGTGCCGCTTTTTTCCTGTAGCTTGTTGGTTGGAGGCTTCTGCCCCATTTTTTAAAAAGTGATATTTTAATTTTTTATTATACATATATTATATATGTATAATAAAAATATTTTAATAAAAATATATATATTGTATATAATAAAAATTTATATATATATATATTACATCATTGTGTAACCCGTAGTTCTCCTGTTTCCTTAACACCCATTAACCATCTTAATCTTTTGTGCCCTCTGCCTCCCCCATTTTCTTCCTCCCCCCACTCTCACGCTATGGTTCAGTTCTGGTTTGGTTTTTTTTTTTTGAGACTAGGTCTCGCTTTTTTTGTCTATGGAACCACAGGCTCACGTTGCCCAGGGTACCACAGACTCAAGCAATCCCCAGCCTCAGCTTCCCAGGTAGTTGGGATTACAGGCACATGCCACCACACCCAGCTCTATTTCTTTGGAACTAGGTCTCACTACGTGCCCCCGGCAGGACTCGAACCATGATCCCTGGCCCTGGCCTCAGCTTCCTAGACTGCCACTTACAGGCATGTGCCACCATGCCTGGCTATGGTTCAGTTCTGTTGGTTATTTCAAATTTTTCTTATTTGTTTGCTTTTTCCTATATCCTTCATATAAGTGAGAACTCCCCATATTTCTTTTTTTCTTTCTGGCTTATTTCTACTAATATGATTCCTTCTAGCTCCATCCATTTCTGCCCCATTTTGACCTGATTTCAGTTTCTCATCTCTTCCATGTTACCAACTCCAAAAGTCAATTGTCTGTCCTCAACTTACTATCTACTCTTGGCACCAATAGTTCCATTAGCACTCTCCAGAGAACTCTTTTTTTTCCTCCTTCATTATTTATTATTTGATTGCACATGTATATGTATATGTTTTTCAAATATTTGTATATGCTGAGGTTCTCCCACCACCGTGTAACCCATGAACCATCATTTTAATGTCTTGTGCTCATCCCTCCCCCTCCCTGGCTTTATGCTTTAGTTCTGCTGTCCGTTTTAACTTTTTATTGTCCTTTTGTTTGTTTCCCCTATGTCCTGCATATAGATGAAATCATCTAGTATCTCTTTCTTTCTGGCTTATTTCTACTAGCATGATTCCTTCTAGGTCCATCCATGTTATAAAAAAAAGCATCATATTTGTCTTTTTGCCTGCTGAATAACATTCCTTTGTGTAAATACACCACAGCTCTCTGATCCATTTGTTTTGGGGCATTTGGGTTGTTTCCATATTATAGCTATTGTAAATAGTGCTGCAATGAACATACATGTACAGGTGTCATTTTGAGTCAGTGTTTTGGTGTCCTTTGGGTGAATTCCCCGAAGTGGAACTGCTGGATCAAATGGTAGTGGGGACTCTTTCTTCACTTTATTGTTTGGGACTCCTCCACACCTTCCTGGTTTTCCTACCTCTGGTTTTCTTTCTCAGTCTCCTCTACAGGGCGCTTCTCATCTTTCTAATCTCTGAACATTAGACTGCCCAGAACTTAGTCTTCAGAGCCCTTCTCTATCTGCACCTAGTCTGTAGGAGAGCTCATGAGTCTTCTTACCAACGAACTTCCAATCTTCAGCCCCATTCCACACCTCCTCCTTGAACTCCCGACACCCATATTCAACTGCTTATAGGACATTGCTACTTTGCTGCCTCACATATAGCTCCAAGAAACATGGCCCCAAATGAGCTCAAGGTGTTATCCCAATTAGATCTCTCCACCTCAGGAAATGGTGCGGTCACCTAGAAGTCACTCTTCACATTTTCCCTTTACCCAGAGTTAACTGTATTCCCACCACTGTCAGCCTCCCTACTCGCTCCCCAGCTTTCATCCTATGCCACCATGTTCTTTTCCTTGTATTTCCAATTTCTGCTCCCATTCTTCCTACCTATAATACATTCTCCATTCATGTACGAAATCTCACTCATATGCATTATATATATAATGCATATATATATAAACTATTGATATCTGGAATCTATTTCCCCGGATAATCCTTAAATATTAAAGGATTTGAAGAGGGCAATTGATATATTTGATTTACCATAATCATACACGTATATAAGTGAAATACACCAATTTCCCAACTCCAAATTCCTTAAGAGCTGCCCATTGTCCACAGCAGTTTTCACTTTTGTGTCAATGTGTTTTTTCTGAAACAGTCTAACAACAGCAAAAAGTTTTTTGTGATAAGAAACATGAAACTTTTAACAAAAGTAAAGTGGTACCACTCCAGCTAGAGAGGCATGAAAAGCCCAGTATCCCATGTACCCAGTATCCTCACTCCTGCTTCCCCTGTTAACCCTAACAGCTACGGGAGGCCATCCCAGGAAACACTAGCCATTGAAAACCTGCAGGATAAAGTCCAAACTCTTACAAAACTAAGGCAACTGCAACAATAAGAAAGTATTCCTCTGTGCCCAGGATGGCGGCTGGCCTTCTTTCCCTCCCCCGGCCACTGTATTTCCAGACAGCCAATCACCAGCGGGTCCCTGGCACTCCCAGCAATTTCAGTCCTCAGTGCACAAACTTCCTGTTCCCTGGGGGGTTTGTCCTGTCCTCCCTGCCAGGCTTCTGTCCCTCGAACTTCTCTTTTAAGAGTCAACATAAAGTCAGCAGGGCCTCTCGGGGAGTCTTGCCTGAATCCCCCAGGGTTTGGGCAACCTTCTTTGCATTGTCCTGGCCCAGGAGCTTGAGACTGGGGGTCTTACACTGCTTACCTCTGTGGACCCTGTTTGTAACAAGTGGCCAATCAGTGCTGGAAGAATAACTGAATAGACCGAAGTGATGGTCTTGACCCTATTATAAGATCTTATTAATATACCCCTTTACCCCCACAGGACTAACTAGATAGGGCTATCTTTACTGATAAGGGTAAAATACAGAGCCTGTTTTCTTCTCTCCCCAGCTAGAAACCATAAACAATGTATCCTTTCTGTGGCAGGTTCCTGAGGGGGGAAGCAAGGTTCCCTAAAGCCAAGTGCTGCTGGCAGCTCTCCTGAGTTCTATCTGGCCTGAGTGGGAGCCCAATAGGACCTCCAGGTTAGGAAGCACACAATGGCTATAATGGTGCACGAGTGAAGAGAAACAACCTCTGTTCTCAGTCTATCATTTACACTAACTTAACAAAAGCATTTCATAGAAGCAGAGGGCGCCAGGCTGAGGAGACTATTAGCATTGGGGAGAAGCAGGCAGTGTGAGGCTGTAGAGGGAGATCTATATATTCAGTCCCATATGGGTGTGTGTGGGGAAACATACCAAGGTGGCACACACTATCTCCCAGATGGTTTATGAAAGAAGCATCCAGGGTTAGAAAAGAAACTTAAAAGCAACAGCTCCCATCTATTTCATCTTTACAACATACCAGGAATGCACATCTGGTTCTTAGTATATCATTTTATTCCTCAAAACTTCTTGAGATAGATATTATTGTCCCTATTTTACAGATGGACAAACTAAGGCAAACCGATATAACATATCTGCGTGAAGTTACACAAGGGGACAACTGTACCCTTGACCACTGATCACAGTCTCTCTGGTTTCTGGTTGTTACTATCAGCTTTAATCCTGCTCTTCAAGGGGAGAGAATCTGACCTTAAGCTTATGCTCAAAGAAATAGAAAATGAAGCCCAGAGAGGCTCACCCTTCAGAACTCGTGCTGGAGCTCATTGGCAGCAGGGTAGGGTGAAGTGAGGAGCTTTTCCTAGAGGTGCTGACAGGCACACTGAGACAAAGCAGTGTGGGCAGAAAGTAAGTTTTCTCCAAGAGGCAGGGCCAGGCCATTAGCCTGCCATAGAGACTAGGCAAATAGCTACAGCACCCACACCCATGCAGATATCCCAAGGAAGTGAATAGGAGGTACTCAAACACACTTGTACACGCATGTTCACAACAGCATTATTTACAGAGACCAAAAGGCAGAAATAATCTGTCTACCAACACATGTCCATGGATAAATAACCAAATGTGGGAGGTGCATACAGTGAACTATGATTCAATCTTTAAAATGAACGAAATTCTCACACCTGCTACAACAGGCATGAATGTCCCTCAGAGTCTCCAGGGAACAGCTCAAGTGAAGAGAGTCAGAGGCAAAAAGACAAACGATGCCACTCATATGAGGGACCTAGATAGTGAAATTCTTAGAGACGGAAAGTAGTGAGTGGTGTTTGGGGCAGGGGGCAGGCAGAGAGGAAACATGCCCATGTTTCATGGGCATGGTTTCACTTTGGAAAGATGAAAACATTCTAGAGATGGACAGTGGTGATGTTGTCAAAGCAAGGTTCTTAATGCCACTGAAAAGTGACAAGAAATAAAATCAAGGCAGGCCAAAAGCAGACACCTGGTCCACTGAGCCTGCAACCCACAGGGAATGGAGGAGAGTTCTGAGGTCCAAAGAGTAAGGTAGGTGACAGAAACTGGTCACTATGCAAGAAAAGCAGCAGTGAGTGTGTGTTGCCGAAAGAGGGAGCCAGAGAGCTCTGGGATGGGGAGTTTATCTGGCACCACCTTCCCCCACCCCACTCCCAGTTTGTGGTGAGTGCACACACACACACACACACACCCCTATACCCCACTCCAGCATAGACACTGCCTGCCAGCCCAGCAGAAGCAGCAGTTGGGTGTGGTCCAAATCCTAGGGAGTCCTGGGGAATCCCTATAACTGAGCAAAGGTTGAGCCTACCCCTCCCAGCACCATGTCCTACCCTCTCAGGTCAAAGCTGGACTATTCTCCATTGAAGAGATATCTAAGAGGTGCTACCTGTCTGGTCCTCAGGAGTGTCCAGACAGTCCTGTGGAAAGATCATGAACTCTTGATCTTGAGTGCAATAGACTTGGGTCTGAAACCTGATTCTACTGCTGGGTAGTACACGACCTTGGGTACAGCATTTCCTCTCTCTGCTACAGTTCCTTCGCATGTAAAATGTGGTTAACAGTAGCACCGGGACTTGTCTTACAGTCCCTGTGGTAATTAAATGAGATATGTCAACTGCTTACAACAGTGCCTGCATTTAATGAGTGTGAAATAAGGATCGGCTAGCATTCCCTCACAAAGTGCCTGTGATGATTCAAGAGGGAAGGCTGAAAGCGCCCAGTAGCCCGCGAACCCTCCATTGGCCGGCAGCTAATCACAGAGTCCCAATCCCCAGTAGTCAGCTAAAGGCCAGAAGGAAGCAAAGAAGCAGCAATAGAGGCCTTCCCCCGTGGGACGCCTTCAGGGAAAGGGAAAGGGGTGGGTCCACCTCAGAGTCTCCAGGGACCAGCTGTACAGTAACAGCCTCTGTTTCAATCCCCCCCCCCCTTGGTGTCTAAGCTTGTTTTTGTGGCTGGAGAGGAAAAGCATGGGCGGGGCTCTGCTGCACAGCACCAGGAACCACAAACCCGCCCCCAGAGTAAGGGTACAGAATGTACCCAGACTGCAAACCACACCCTTGTGGCTTGGGGAGGCCCCTGGGGCAGGCTGGAGAGCTGTCACACTACATTGTTTGACAGTCCTGTGCCTAGCAACTAGCCTGGGATTCCACAGCACTCAGACAACGGGCTGTCCCACCCCACCCCGCCAGAAGCCAGTTTAAGGACCTCCAGTGAAGGGTCTCTCAGAATCGAGGATCCCTCTGATCAAAACAGAGGGACACAGACCCCTAGACAACAGCCTGGAGTCAGATTAGCTCCGGAATTTAGAAGAGCTTTCAGGATCGAGACACACTGAAGGGACACTTGGGCCATAGCCAGTTGTTCTGCATCCCCAACCAATTTGGGGAAACAGATTCTATCTCCCTGTATCTGTCTGCATCATCCCCTCACCCCCCCCCCCCCCCGGCCAAACTAGGGTTTCCAGAGCAGAAGAGGGAGACAGATGGAACTTTAGGGGTGGGTTGGTGGAGACACTTTCCCAAAGCCTGAAATGACTTGAGGGAGAGACAGTTGGGAGGGGACCAAACCCACAAAAGATAGGGAACTACTTCCAGTCAGACGGGTTGGAGGAATAAGTTCCTGCAAAACCAGGATGAAACTCAGCAGGGACAAGTGCAAGGGGTTCGCTGGTGACAAAACTTAACAATATAATTTGGCTCGACACAAATAAACAAGAAAAACACCAAGTGAAGGAGGGAGTCAACCACAAGTTGAATATGAATCAGCCTCAAAATAGAGCATGGCTCACTTATGTTGGCCACATTTTCCAAACCAAAGATCAGAGCACATATTTGACAAGGATGAGTGTACTAATGGGGAAACAAGCCTGAGGGTTTGAAATTGAGACTCTCCCCAGCAAACCGTGGTCCCCAGCTCACTGACACCATGCTCCACCACACTTTCCTCTTCATTAGAGCAATATCCAGAATCGGGGGAAAATGCAGAAAGTGAAGTGGAAAAGACGAAGACTGGGGTATTGCAAAGATTTGGTAGAGGCAGCCTGATGACACAGAAAGAGCCTGGGGCCAATGTCCAGTCACTAGACATTTAATGACTGTGCAACATCAGGCAAGTAACTTAACCTTTCTGACCTCTAGTTTCCTTGTCTTTATAACTGGAATACTATTATCTGCCATAAAGATCGTTAGGAAGATTTAAGTGACTCAAAAAATGTAAGGCACCAAACACATAGTGGGTCCTCAATAAATGCACAACTGTCACTTTGGAGAAGGGAAGAACACGTTGTAGGAGAATTTTTACCAAAAGGCTACTGCCTTCTTGTTAAACCCACGTCCACGGAGACTGGAACAAGGAGAAAAACACTGAAGCTAGAGTAAGGATTTTACTGGATGTGGCTAAGAACCTGGTGACCATCAGGAGTTGCAAACTGGCAGCTGGCTGACTGAATTCAACCCTCAGGCATGTTTTGTCTGGCCCAAACAGTCATTCCGCCCCCCCCCCATTTGAATTCGTTTGCCAACCTTTAAAAAGTGGAAGATTTCACATAAAAATTCAGATTTCTGGCTTCTCTTGAAAAAGCAGAAAATCTAGCCACTCTGTACTCAGAAAGTCTTATAGGGTGTCCAAAGCTGGAGGGAGGGAGGAATGGAAAGTGACTGCGATATGAGTTCTAGCTGAATCAGGTTGTCACTATAGAAATGCAGATGCTCATTCAGTAGAGCTGAGGCGGGTTGGTGATTTTTCTATCAAGCTCCTCAGTGTGACGCTGCTGTAGCAAGGATCAGCTCATACCCTGGTGCTTTTCAAACTCGGCTGCACAGAGGAATCACCTGGGGAGTTTTGAAAACTCAATTGACGGTCCCACCCCAAAACATTCTGTTAACGGAGGGGGGGGGGGAATCCTGGGCACCAGGATTTTTAAATCTCTCCAAACCATTCTAATCCACAGGCAAATCTGAGACCCACCTTCCTCTTTCCCTCACCTGCCCTGGCACACCCTGAGGCCTTTGACCCCTGCTTGGCTCCAAACCTGGAAACTTGGCTTCCCAGGCCAGTTCTGGGCACTGCTTTCATTCCAGCCTAGTTCTGGGGTTCTGAAGCCAGAACCCCTCCCCCCCACCTCCTCCCATCCCGGGCCCCTCTCCTCCTCCTCCCTTGTCAGTGGCGGTTGTTTTGTTTCTTTGGGCGGCTTTGGGCGAGGACATGTGTTGGAGGCTTTTGGAAATTCTCAAGAACTTCAATCCTCCGGGGTGCCTCTGGGAAGGAACCCAAGGAACCCTTGGACTCGCTGGGAGCCTCAGCCAGGCTCCCCACCCGCTGGCCACGCCCTCGTCTGGCCGCGCATGGCTCCCCACACGCCTTCCGCTTCCCGGGTGGGCAGGCGGCAGCAGCCACGTGGAAGGACACGAGCCGGGCCGATCAGCCAGGGGTTTGGATGCCCCGTGGGGAAGAAAGTCTGCGGGGGGCGGGCTGAGGCAGCCGGGACCCCAGGGCCGGGCCCGGGGGCTGGGGGAGAAGTGCTGCCACGGAGGCTGACTGTGTAATTCATTATTGCGTGAGAGCATCTTAGAGCGGCAGCCCTGACCAAGGTCCAGACATGGGCAAGTCATTCCAAGTGAAAAGAGGTTATAACCACAAAAAGACAGAACATTTCGTTCTAAGTGGAAGACAGCTGGGCAAGGCCAATGGAAACCCCCCCCCATCCCAGCCAGCCTTGTTTTAAAGGACAGATACCATATCCCAGATGTTTGCAGCATAACATCTCTATCCACCCCACCCCACCCCCCGCACTGAATGCTTATTTTCTCTGTGCTGTCTGCTTGAATCCCGCTATTTGTGTCCTCCTTTTCTCAAGTGCTCGAGTGTCTCTTTTCCTAGAGATTGGATTTAATGAGATTCTCCCTAGAAGGTGCAGTAAAAGCTGGGGAAAAGCTGGTGTTAAATCAAGGGCTTGATTGTGGAGGCCAACCTAATTGATTTAGCACTGGGGACACTTTCACACCTGCTCTTGATAACGCCTCTGGAGCACAGAGGCAGGGGGTGTCTTGGGAGGCCCAGTGTACAGTTTGGAAGGCAAACTAACACCTCCCCTGGCACCCTCTCTCTTTACAAGACCAGCCTTGCTCTTAGGCTTTTGCTGTGTGGTGTGAAGTGGGACACACCGGTGCCTCCCGGAGAGTCACAGAGGTTGAACTGAGGGGCTGCAGGGAGGACGATGTGGGAGGTGATCTTTTGGACTTTGAGCTCCTTGTCCTACCCAAGAGATCAGAGAGCCTGGGGGGGGGGGGCGTTTGGCAGTGGGCAGGCCAGCTCCGGATGAGAGCTGATGTGCACATTCTCAGAAAGCCCAGTCCCGGGCGGCTGCCTTGCCACACTTCAAAAGTGCTGACAGGACAGGCTAAACATCTCCACCCCACCTGCCAGCCTGATCTTTGCTCCTGCCCTTTGCCCTCCATTTCTGGCTCCTCCAACAATGGCAGGAGAGATTAAAAAAAAAAAAGACTAAAGGCTGAAATATAGAGAGTAAATGACTGAATTAGGGCGAGAGGGCCCAAGAGAACCACTATCAGTGGAGCAAGGACTGAGGTCCTCAGAGAAGGATGCTCGGAGAGCTCTGTGGCCAGGGAATGGCCACCAGGAGGGGACACTTTTGAGGTGTGGCCTTGGGGAAAACAATCTGATGAGGGATGAGGGAGAATAGTCAGGTGAGCATAAAATGAAACTGGGGTGATTATACTAGCTAACATTGAATGCTTACTAAGTACCAGACACAGATGTCAACATGTAAATGGTTTACATGGATAATATTTTAATTCTGTCACGTACCCTTACTACCATCATTTTGCACATCAGTAGTGAAAATTGTGGTTCAGAGAGCTTGAATCCAAGGTCTGGATGAGGCTAAGTGAGGAGAGTGAGGCCGGGAAGTCATCTTCATCTAAGCTGCGAGCCAATGTTCTTAGTCAGGCAGCCTTCTCACTGGTAGCTTACCAACCTCAGACAATACCGAAGGAGGTACTGGCAGCTCCACTTCTGGCCCCCAGGGACTGAGGCATCCCATATACATTGGGGAAAGTCATCAGGGATTATGGAGGAAATGCTCATCTTACCCTATGTGCCCACCTGTGTATACTCTAAGAGAGGAGCCTTTCCATGTGCCCATCCTCTGGTCCCTATCTGAGTCACATGCAGATCTGTGTGCAGGCACTGAGGTGGGACTTGAGTTTGGGCAAGAGTGGATCACACCTTTACAGAGGATCAGGCTCTGCCACCTTGGTTCTTGCATCCTCAGGGAGCACAAGGCTTGAGTGCAGAGAGTGGTCTAGATGTTCCTGGCCCGTAGAAATAAGATGGGGAATCTCTTTCATCAGCTGTGCTACAAATCACCCCAGGAAGGGCCAGCACTGTTTAGACACCTGTTCTTTTCCCCGGTATGAACCTTTCTGTCTGAGTTTGCACAGGGGACCCTTGGGAATGTTCTTTGGGATTGCCTGGTCCTTGCCCCAGCAGGCAGGGCTTTCTGGCCCAGGGACAGTGAATTGCCTAGACCAGAATGCGTGCATTCACTTGGGAGAACATTGTGCACCCTGGTCAGGCGCCGGGGTCTGAGAGGAAAGGGAAGTGTGTAGGACAGACCAGTCAGCCAAAAGGCTGGCAGAGATTTGTGCTATGGCAGCTGCTCAGGCGTTTCCACCTAGGCCGCACCAGTGTTTGTCACCCCTCCTTCCCTTGATGGCAGGAGGTAGTGCGGAAAAAATCCCGATGCTTGGACCAGCTGTCACATGGAGGCTGCTCCCTTTACCTCCCGTGGGCCCTGAATTTTGAGTCAAAAACCGTGTGCCTCACTCCCCTGCCATGTCCATGGTATTAACATAGCATCATCTGATTTGAGTTGGGTTGCTCCTGGTCTCCACCCTCTTCTCTACCTCCCCACCCACCCCTGCCATGACTCAGGCCTTGCTCTGTCCCCTGAACTGCTGTCACAGCCTCCAGCCTCCTCCCCATACCCCCATTCTCTGCCAACCCAGTCTCCTCACCACTATCTGTGCTGTCTTTCCAAAAGGCATACCTGATTGTGTTAGTGCTTCAGCTAAAACCCTTCAGTGGTTCGCCCTGTGTGAGGGCACAGGTTCAACATTTTGGCATGGCATTTAAAGCCCTCACAGTTTGGTCCAAGCTTGCTCTCCACTGACCTAGATATATCAGATAAAATACAGGGATGCCCAGTTCAATGTTAACTTCAAATACACAACAAATCCTTTTTCAGTTTAAGTATGTCCTTTCCATTGTGTCCTAAGTTTTTATTTGCTAAATCTGGGAACTCTACTCCATTCCGTATCTATTCCTATTTATACAGTTGTACAGTCTTAGGTTATTAACATTTTAGTCAGTGACAGATCATATATGAGTCAGGTAGCCCAATAGGCTAGGCCACCTAGAGTAGGCGTAGGCTTTGCCATCTAGGTTTGCATAATTATACTCTGATCACCCAACGACAAAGTAGCCTAAGGACACATTTCTCAGGACATATCCCTGAGCATGTATGGCTACTTCAGGCCCTGATCAGCACTCTCAGGTAAAACCAACAGCGTTCAAGCTGATTTCTTTGCCACTGGGTGCTCCCTCTTCCAAATCATCCTCCCCTCCTGTCTGCCCCCACAATATTGCTTCAACCATCCTCTCACTGCCATCTAAAAATGCTCCTTGCATTTCCCATTGCTGTCCAAATACTCCCCACCTCAACACCATTCTCTGTGATGCTTCTTCTAAGTGTCTCAATAACTGTCACTCCCCTGGATGCTTAACATGCTCTCACTGTCCTTCCTACCATGTGGTTATGTCATGGTTTTCATTGCACCCTGCAGATCTGTGGAGACTTTATTTTCTTAACCAGATGGTAAACTCCAAGAGGGCAGGCATTATGGCTCATCCCTTGTGTATTCTGTCCTCTTGCCATAGTGTGTGTGAGGGCGTTCATCAATGTATGTTTGTTGAGCAATGTTTTATTTGCTCTCTCGCTAGACTCCAAACTTCTCAGGGGCAGTTTCTGAACTGCATCACGCTGTTCTGTTTGGTTTACCAAACGTTTACTGACCGCACATTCTGAGTCAGGATCTATTCACTATGTGCAGCTACAGAAACAAATAGGATAGCATCTCTGTCTTCAAGGAACTCACAGCTTAGCCAGGGAGTTTCAGTGTTTCTGGATATCTGCAAGGCAATGTGAATTGCGCAATAAATAAAGCAGATACTAGGTACAAAGTGCTAACAGAGGTGATGAACATAACTTGGGGGGTGAGATGATGGTGACATGACCACAGTTGTAATGCTCCCTTGAGGGAAGGGGCAGTGCATTCCAGGTAAGGGAAATGGCATACATAAAGGCAATGGAGGCAAGAAAGAGCAAGGTATTGCTAAGGAACCATAAGTTCAAGAGCAAGATCAGATGATCTCAAGCATTAATTTCAGTGGTTGGATGGCGGATGATGGGGTTATTCTCCCCCCCCACCAGTTTTATTGAGCAATAATTGACATATGACATTGGGTAAGTTTAATAAATTATTTGATACAATATATTTCGAAATGATTTCCACAATAAAGTTAGTTAACACAGCCATCACTAGTTACCACTACATTCAATGGTTTTGACTGGGCAGACTTCTGTGTTATGAGAGGAGATCAAAGACAAAAGGCCACATATTGCATGATTCCCATTCATATGAAAATCCCAGAAAAGGCAAATCCGCTGAGACAGAATGTAGATTAGTGGTTGTCTAAGCCTGGGGATTGGAATGAGGACTGATTACTAATGGGCACAAGGGACCCACTCGGGATGATGGAAAGGTTCTAAAATTGAATTGTGGCAATGGTTACATAACTCCGTGAATGTACAAAAATCATTGAATTGTACAATTAAACCAGGTGAATTTTTCACCATATAAAAAAACTATCTCGATAAAACTGTTTCAAAGTAAGAGACTATCAGTCTGGCCACAGGGTAGAAAATGGATTGGAGTGAGGCAAGCCTGGGTGTGTGGCAAGAGCAGTGAAGCAACTTCTGCAAAGGACCAGGCAAGAATTAGTGAGATCTAGTGCTGCAACGGTGGCTGCAGACTGCAGAGGTGAGCTGGAGTCAACAGTCATTTCAGGGTTGCAACAATGAGATTTGGTATACAAATTGCCTGGCAGGCACAAGAAAGAAACAGAACAGTCTAGGGTGACACTCTGATTTCTGACTTTGACAGGTGGGCAGGTGGTAGCAGCACCAAACCTCATAGCTCTTACTGCAGTGACAAGTTTGTGGAGTTGAAGCCTGGACCTCAATATAAGCAGTATTGAAATTTAGGCATTGATGCCATTAGCTGTGTCTGAAATACACAGAGGTAAAAGATGGCCTAAACAGGAAAAGGGGACTAGTGTAAACAGGATAAGGGTACTTTTATTTACTTTGTTGCAAATTCCAGGTATGGACCAGAAGAATGTATCACTTAGAAGGTGTGTAAAGGGAAACTGGATGGCTTTGAGGAGAAAGAAAAAATATATAAAAGGAAAGGAGCAGAGACTATAGAGACAGACTTTTGGGGAGAGGAGAGAAGAGAGTGGGAGATGGGTAAAGACCAGTCCGAGTGACCAGGCTGGGCAGAAGCTCTCTGGAAGAGTGAGTTGGTGGTGGCAAGGAGCCATGGTGGCGAGCAGATGAGTGTGGCACCGCAGCAAGGTGGTATGGAAAGCTGGTGCCTGGAGATGACCAGGGATTTGGAAAGCTGATTTGTGCATCAGCAGTTGTGGAAAAAGTTTGAAGCACCTTGGAGAAGCTGAGCAGCTCAGAAAAGTGGAGAGAAAAAAAAAAAAAAAAAGAGAAGATACTAGAGAAAGACTGGAATTTGCAGAGTGCTTGCCTCAGGTTTGGAGGGGCAAAGGGCACCATCATCAACATGTGTCTTTGGGACCTTTGGGACTGAAAATGACGGGAGTAAGATGACTGGCTAGTTGTGGCTTTAAGGACTTTTTGCTTTCCCTGTTTCCTTGTGTATAAAATCCCTTGTAAAACTGCATTTTGAGTGGCAACTGCTATGGATGAGTGATGTGGACCTGTGGCTTGTTAGTGGATGTTGCCCCCTTTTGCAACCCAATTTCAGAATTAATAGATGGAAGAATGAAATTAATCCCTGTGCTATTACCCCACCCTATTGCTCCCTCTCTCCTGTAAGTTAGACTGTGCCCAGCACTGTTTGGAGTTGTGATGCTGCCAGGAGATTCTCCTGTTCCTGAATTTACTTCTGGGAAGCCCTCATCTTGTCACATACCTTTGATTTCAAGTGCAAATGGGAAGCCTCCAACCAGCGAGCCAAAGGAAAAAAGTGGCACTTTTAAAATGTGGCTTCTGCTGCCCAGATTCTTTCCAGTTCTTACCACCTGCACATAGCAATTGCTAGTCAAATACAATTGAACAATAGGGTTTTATTTAATTAACAGGGAAAACAAAAAGTCCTTAAAGCCATAGCGGCCAGTTATCTTACCTCAGTCACCATTTTTAGTCCTAAAGGTCCCAAAGACACATGTCCATGATTGTGCCCTCTTTGCCCCTCCAAACCTAAGGTAGACACTCTGCAAAGTCTGGACTTTGTCCAGCTCTTCTCTTTGCTGCTCTCTTCAGCATTCTGAGCTGTTCTGCTTCTTCAAGGCTCTTCAAACTTTCTACACAAATGCTGATGCGAAAGTCAGCTTTCCAGATCCCTGGCTATCTGCAAGTACCAGCTTTTCATGGCATCTTGCTGTGGTGCCATGCTTTCCACACTGGCCACCATGACTCTTGCCACCACCAGCTCATTCTTCCAGGGGGCTTCTTCCCAGCCTGGTCATTTGGGCTACTCTTTATTATCCCATATTCTAGTCACTCCTTTTCCCAAAAGTCTCTGTGTCCCTCTCAGTCCCTGCTCCTTTCTTTTTATCTCCTTTCTTTTCCTCCTGAAAACCAGAGATTCCAATTTCCCCTGACACACCCTCCTGGTGATCCATTTTCTCTTCCCCACCTGGGATTGGCAACAAAGTAAAGAAGGAAGTACCCTTACCAGGTTTAGGCCTCTGTGTTTTTCAGACACAGGTAATGGCAATGCCTAAATTTTAACACTGCCCACGATGGCACCACAGCTTCACCTTCAGCCCAAAAACCATCCGGAAATGCAAGAGATGCTTGACCTGGGGTTGGAGAAACATTCCAGAATTAATAACCACCAAGAACCTAAGGACTCTTGCCATGGGTTCAGAGCCATTTTATCACTATTGACTCTCACTTTCACTTCTGAGACTCTCATTTCTACAACACATCCACAAACATACTCCGTCAATTCCCTCCTTCCATCCATCAACCAGTGATGTATCCCAGGACATACAGGGGTCCTAGGCTTCCACTTAAGCTTAAGTTCCCAATGCATCAGTCACCTTGCCTGTCCATGGAACCAGTGCTCTCCTCTGAGCGTGCTATTTGGACCACCTGACTCAGAATAATATGGAGTGGAAGTTATCAAACACACAGATAACTAACCTACACCTAACCTATTCAATTAGAATCTACCAGACTGACTAGGAGGAGTGGGTTGTACACGTTTCAGAAGTTCCCTGAGTGGTTTCGAGACACAATCATATGAGATGATGAAAAGTGTGAGCGTGGATTTGAGGTGCTTCTAAGCCTGCCACCCCATCACACAGAAGCCTCTGGTGGCCACTTGATGGATATAGAGCCTTTCGTAAGCATTCCCCCAACACGGGCATCCTTCCCTGAGTTCATCTTTCCATCAGGAAATGCACTCCTGCTGCTTCGATGCTAATCGGATTACCCTCTTGCACAATCTTCTGCCCCTCCTCCTTCCCCCACTAAATTTCCACAGGACAATCAGTGCTCGGTTGCTCTTTCCTTTGTCCTCTCAGGCACTCAGCACAGGCTAATGTATGTGAGAACTTGTTGTTTACATGTAAGCTCTAGAAGAGCCCAGACCCAAGTCTTAAGACTGGTGTGTTTAGACCAGAAGCATCAAGGACAGGGCTAGGCGTATAACAGGTATCCAATCGATATGTGGGGAACTGAGTCACTCATGAAAGGAGTAAGGAGAATGAAGACCACAAATCAAAGTCTTCTGCATTTGGTTCTGGGAGTGACCACATATCAAGCCTATCATCAACAGATTTGCCTGACTCGCTTGCCTGGTGGTGAGCTCTGGAGAGGACAGAGACACAGTGATGAGGCAAAGGTGCTATGGGGCTAGCTTTGCGTCCAGGATGGCAGGGAACTTCATTCATTCCTTCAATCAGTCAATTTTTAGGGGGCTCCCCCTATGTGCCAGAAACCAGAAATAAACTGGTGACCAGAGCAAGCGAGATTCCTGCCTGCACAGAGCTTACAGTTTAGTGAGGAAGGCTGGCATTGAATAGGGAAAGTAGTATGGTTGTGGGAAGCAGTACATAGCTAATGAACAATGTCCAGTGAAAGTGTATATAGCAGGCCGGGCATGGTGGCTCACGCCTGTAAGCTTCAGCCTATCAAGCGGCCGGGGCTAGGGATCGCGGTTCAAGTCCCACCTGGGGCCCGTAGCGAGACCTAGTTCCAAAAAAAATAGCTGGGCGTGGTGGTGCACGCCTGTAATCCCAGATACCTGGGAAGCTGAGGCTGGGCTGGGGATTGCTTAAGTCCGTGGTACCCCGGGCAACAAGAGCCTGCGGTTCCATGAGCAAAAAAAAAGCGAGACCTAGTCTCAAAAAAAAAAAAAAAAGAAAAAAGAAAGTGTATATAGCAGGAGAATTTGAATTCACCTGACTGAGGCAGAAGAGAGATGCTGTTCAATGACAGTTTACCCAAGGAAGTATCCTTGAGCCTAGACCATAAGCATGACCAGGAGTTAAATAGGCAAAAACCTGGTAAAGTGCATCAAAGGCAAAGGGTATAGCCATGTGAGAACCTGAGACAGGTACCGGCTTGGCACGTGGAAATGCAAGAAGGTTGGTGTGGCTGGAACAGTCAGGGGATGGGATGCAGGAGATGAGACTAAGCTGCTAGGTAGGGGTTTGTGGGTCCCTGGAAAGTCTGTGTTTTATTTACAGTGCACTGGAGAGTTTTAAAGATGGGAAGGGCGAAGACCTGATCTGTGTTTTTACAGCAAGTCCCTGGGTTGCTGCACTGGTGATGGATTAAAGGGGGAAAGGTGGGGAAGCAGAGAGACAAATCAGGATAGACTAGTGACCTGTCCAGGTTGGAGGCTGTGGAAACTTCACCGAAGTTCAGTCCATACGGAGGAGAAAACTAAGGCCCTAAGTAGGGGAGTGATTTGCCCGGGTGAGGCAAGTTAACAGAGAACCAAGCAGAAGAGGGTGAGTGGATTCTGCTAAGATGAGCTTGTTGGTGCCTTGTGGCAAATCTGGGTTCTCGAAGCAATGCGGACACTGGGAGTGGAAAGGCAGAGAAGCGAATCTGCTATTCTGCCCTCCGTCCATTGTTTGGGAAGCCCTGCAGCTCACAGTCTTCAGTTACAGATCCCAAACTTGTTTAGTCTGGCTGTTGCTCAGCCAGGAGCTAAGTACTTACTAGCCAGTTCCTTCCTGCCTCCATAGTATAACGAAGTGCTGAGCTGGGCAGAACTCCCAGTGCTCCTGGGTCTCAGAGCTAGGGAGCAGCAACCTCATGCAGGGCCACGTGAGGTCAGGAGGGTGGGGCCTGCACACAGGCGCTTGTACGGGATTGACTGCTCCCCGACACACCACTTCTGTGGACAGCCAATCGCAAGAGTCACAGCATCCCTGCTCTCCTGTCTTCTTCCTCCCTGTCTGTGCAAGTCCTTGTGAAAGCCGCAGAACTTCCCGCCACAAAATGAGCTTGGGAGAGGTTTCTTCCCTCCTCCGCTCCACACCCAGCCCAAAAGGCCTTGAGAGGCGCCTTCCTCCCAGCCAAAGGAGGAAGGTTCTTCCCAAACTGAAGCATTTGCTCTTTAGGGAGAACTTGGTTGAGGACCAATTAGGAATTAATGACACCAAGTGTTGAGTTGAAATAGCCTCGTGTGTAATGGATCATGAAAACAATCCCAGACAGGAAACCCCTCACAAGAGTTCACCTGCTATTCAACGCTGGTGCCCACTTATGTGGCATTTGCCATGGTCCCGACCTGGGCCCCAGTGGGTCTTGCCTCTTCACTACCGAGCCATCTGCTTTGGGAGTGCCGTACTTTGGGCAAGAGATACCCTTCTAGGTCCATTTTCTCATTTTAAAAATGAGGGGTCCAAAGGAATGCTCTCTCCAAGGTCACTTCTAGTTATAACACGCTAGGAGTCTGGTTACTGTTAAGCACCAGATACCAGGCCAAACATTCGAGAAGCCTTGTTTCATTCCCACGACAACTTCTGGGAGGTAGATACAATTATGCATGAGCCCTTCCCCTTTACCAAAGAGGAAAATGAACCTCAGAGAAGTTATGTGACTTATCCAAAAACACATAGCTAGGGAGAAATAGAGCCAGGATCTGAATTCGGGGTTGTCTGAGTCCACATCCCACACTCAAAACGGCTTTTTAAAACAGCTTTTTAAAACAGCAACTTTATAGGCGCTACACTGTCCAAATTGCTCTCAAAACCCTGACAAGCTGAGAATGCTGAAGAGGGAAAATGACCTTGTCTCCCCATGTTAAGTTTTGAGAGCTGGGCTGACATGTTGGTAGAAGCAGGTGGATGTTTTGCTGTTATGGAGTAAAAAGTCAAGAGGTCTCTTTGAATTAGTTCCTAGCAGTGGTGCATGGTGGGGGGTCCTGGGTCCCAGAGGGGAGCAGGAGGCTGCTGATGGCTGGGAAAGTTAGCAGGAGGAATACCTCATGAGAGCATCACCCACTTTATAGCCTCAGATCCCTCCTTTGGGCTCTGCGATGTCAGACACATGCTGGATGGGTTCTCAGGCCTATACGCTAATGATATTAATGAGGGCTGGGGAGCCTAGTGAAAATTTAATAGAGGAGCATAAAAAGTTTCACAGACTCTGTCTGCACAAGTTCTTTTGAAGGTCTACACAAAGCCGCGAGGGCTGCTTGGAACTCTCTGTCCAAGGAAATTATTAACCCTCCTCATTTCTGGAGAACGAGGCAATCTGTTTATTAAATGCCTAAATTAAAGGGATACAGTGCAGTTGGGGTTTTCCACCATAATTCATCTGAGGCTCTCAGTCAGGGAAATTCGAGCCTGGGGCTGACAGGCTTCCTGACCACTTCCTGCTCCCAGGCTTCCTCCAATCCTGTGCCTCTAATAAGTTCAGGTTGTTCAGAGTTCAGCTCTAGTTAACTCTTTGAAGTCTGGGTGGACAAATCACAGTTAAAGTCTATGAACCACTTAATGTGCATCAAAGATTGGCCAAGGGAGCAATTGTTCCAGCGTGGATGCTTCTATTATAAGGATCAAATGAGATAATGTGTATGTGTGTATGTGTGTGTGTCTGTGTGAAAGCACTTTGTGATCCTTGAAGCACAGTAAATTACTTTTATTATTATTTTTTCTCAATAGGATGGCTTATTTATTTACAAGATGGATGCTTATCCTCATTAAGGGCTTTGAACAAACCAAATTGGTACTTGTTGAGCCTGGAAAAGTACTAAACTTTCCTCCGACTTCCTCCTGAGTTCCTCAGCTAATTGACACTGATTAAAAATCTCCTGATAGGCCTGCACTTAGAGCCAGGGCAATTTGCTTTTTATTTCTCTTTCACAAAGAATGTGAAAGGCAGAAGATGCAGGAGCATTTCCAGTAATGTAGGGCTTAGTTTTGTCTATTGCTCCACCCAGAATGGAAATTCTTAAGGGGCAGAATTGTAAGCTGAGTGGCCAGTGGGCCTTTGTGAACCCTGGGATGGGTAAGTCACAAACATGGGTTAATTAGAAAGCAGGGCTGGTTAATGTCTTAAAGAAAACCCTCCTCCAAAATTGTCAAAAGTGGTTTTCATACATTCCTGCTGAAAAATAAAATTGATATAACCCTTTTGGAGGGGAATTTGGCAATATCTCACAAACTATACATACATTTATCTTTCAATTTACTGAGCCCCTGTTTAGGAATTCACTCTGATGATACACCTCCAACAACATGGAAACGCATATACATGAAGTTAATCATTGCTTCCAGTTTTGTACAAAGTATCTGAAATCACCCAAATATACACAACAGAATAATCTAATAAATGTTGGTACAGGCAGAGTGGAGTAATATACAGCTAGCTATAAAAAAGAACAAGGCCATTCTCTGTGAGCTGATAGGGAATGATTTTCAGGGTATGTTGCTAAATTCAAAAAACAGGGCAGGCCAGGCACAGTGGCACATGGCTGTAAGTAGCAGCCTAGGAAGCTGCGGCAGAGACCAGAGATCACGGTTCAAGTCCCGCTCAGGGCAACATAGCAAGACCTAGTTCCAAAAAAATAGCTGGGGCTGGGCGTGGTGGCACATGCCTGTAATCCCATCTACCTTGGAAGCTGAGGCTGGGGATTGCTTTAGTCCATGGTACCCCAGGCAATGAACGTGAGCCTGCACAGGCAAAAATAGTAAAACCTAGTCTCAAAAAACAAAACAAAACAAAACAAAAAACAGGCAAAAGGTATCTTTGGTATGCTTCCTTTTGTGTGACAGGAAGAGGGTGTAAAAAAGCGCAAATGTATCTGCTCCTGTGTACAAAAAGAGATGTAAGAGGGTAAACTAGAAAGAAATAGAATTTACTTGTAGGAGTGGTTAGAAACAGTATTCTTTAGGTGCTTACCAGGCATTTCCTGAGGATGATTTACAGGTGCTATATAGGACACAGCAAAAGAAATGTAGATTTCACCTGGGAGTCCAGGAAAGTTTTCTGTAGTTGCTCCTGAATAGTTTTTTCTGGAAATAATGGGGAGATTATTTCAAGTAGAGGGAATATTTATTAGCAAGGTCCAGAAGGAGAAGATAGCATGATATGTAAAGTGGCTGGAGCATTGGGCAAGAGGGTAATTGATAGGACAGAAGACCAGAAAGGGCAGGTTGGAAACAAAATGTGGACTTCATGGACTTCCATGCCATGTTAGGGAGTTGGAATTTTATTCTGAGAAGCCTTGGAATATTTTGCGCAAAGGGGTGATATTGGCCAGTTTCTGTTCCCTCAATCTGTAATCTATAATCTCTCCTTCTGTCTGTAATGTGGGGTGTGGACTCATGGGGGAAGAGAGTAGAAGAAGGGAGGCCAATAAAGAGCTATTGCCATATAGGTGATAGAAGACAGTGACTGGACCAGGAAGGTGGAAGTAGAGGTGGAAGGGAATGGTTGTCTTGTGGACATATTTTGAAGGGCAAGTTGATGTACTGGATGTGGGCAAGGAGTGTGGAAGAGAAAGAGGAGGCTGGGCTAATTCTCAGATTTCTGGTTTAAGTGTGTGGACCTCTGATAAAGCCATTGAGAAAGATGTGTTATCGGGGGGATAGGGACACCCCCGTTTAAATTCCTCCTTCCTATGGGTTCTCCCGCCTGCGCGCAGCAGCTGCTCAGATATCAACCTTAACAACCAGGATAGACAAGAGATTTATTTACAGATACGGAAAAAAACCAAACCGAAAGAGTCCACACCCTCACAAATGTTCCAAACAGAATAGAGCCCCACTTCTG
>PVHY01006152.1:0-59862 GCA_004024945.1 Uropsilus gracilis
TGTATCTTTTATATGGTATGTATGAGTGTGTGCCTGCATGTGGTGTGTTTCATCTAAGCAATGATATATTTACATTCTTTAATGATTTTTTCCCACTAATTCACTTTTAGTTTTCATGAATAATTTTTTTTCACCCATTCAGGTTTTGAATCTTTTGAAGAAACAGAAACAGCTCCTTCTTTCCTGTTAACTTGAGCTTTCAATGAGCTCTCATGTCATGGATTAAAATTAAAGAATAAAAGTCTCTCTTGGAAAGAGAAGAGCATTTCTCAGCAGGGATTCTCTCTAAAAATTTACTCTTCTGTTTTTATATTCTTGGAACAAAACAGAACCAGTTGTGAGTCTGGGGGACAGTATTGATGACTGAGTCATGCTTTACACAATGGGTTTTGAGTCTCATGACAGAACACATAAAGCAAAAGCAAATACAGGACGGAGGTATCCTCTCACCCCATGAAAGCACAAGGCACTCCAGCATGTTCCAGAAACACAAAATCATTCAACACTCATTACAACTGGAGACAGAGAGGGTGGGGTATTTACAGCAGACCTCTTCTTCCTCCATAGTTGCTATTTCCCAGATCACAAACTGACCCTAGGAGGTAGTAGCAGGATGGGTCCTCAGACTTTTGCCACCTATGGACCCCAGAATTCCAATTATCTTTGTCTTCTGTTTATTTTGGAGTTTGCCATTTGCTCCCCTTTTAACCCTTCTACTCAAAAGGCACATTACACTATTATATAGAACATTACAATGTTTAGACAGTTATCTTAAGGGGACATTTCAAGTGATGGCAAGAAGTCCACTTAATCTTTACTGATTTCACAGTAATATACTTTGAAACTTTTCTGGTTTATTGTGTCTGTATGTGTTTGTGAAGTAAAACAAACAAAGTCAAACAAAGTATAATTCATGAATTTACTTTCCGTCAATACAAATGACTGATTGAATGCAAGAATAAATTATAAAGATTCTTTAACATAGTTATGAAAATATATACACAAAGTGGAAAAAAAACCTTATAATATCAGAAAAAGAACTGTGGGAATACTGAAACAAACTAGCATATTCAACTTTGAGAAACATGGAGCTACCCTCTTCCCTTCACAGAGAATTTGTCTCAACCCCCTAGAGATTTGATTCTAGGACCCCAAAAATTTATATTTGGCTCCAGTTCTAATGACAGTCACAGATGTTCTATATCACATCTACGACAACTGTTTTGTTGCAGTGCTTTGTGTTTTCTCAAGCATTTCATAAGTCAACATTGTTAGTACTCAGTTAATAAACTCCACCTTTTCTGCTTCATTCAAAGCCCAGGGGCATGAGGGAAATCTGTCCACCTAAAAGGCAGGCATGCACATATAAGCACATACACACATAGGTCCCCAGCCCAAACAACCAGCAAAAAGAAATGTGCTGTTTCTTTTTTTTTCTTTTCTTTTTCTTTACAGTTCAATAGACATTTCTTGAGTTCCCTTTCTGTACTATGCAGTATTGTACTGTAAATGAATAAGGCATGATTGCAAATGCCACAGTACTTACAGCTCTGTGAATTTATAACAGATTCTTTTACATAGTGTCACCCTAGAGAAACAAAACATGTTGAAAACTGGCTGCTTTCCAGAGGTGGAAGTATAGATGTCTTTGACCCTGTTTTGTTTTGTTTTTCCTTTTTATTTTGGTAATAACAATTTTTCTAATGTATAGATTTTCAGATTTTTATTGATATATAAAAATGCAAAAATACAACATAGCTAAATCAAATTTCACAAAGTGAGTTTCCTTATACTTAGCAATCCAGATGAAGAAACAAAATGCTAAGATCCCTCCAGACTCGTCACCAACCCCAAATTATTAGCTTGACTTCTAAAGCCGCAGATTCAGTTGACTTGTGTTAAAATTTTATGTAAATGAAATCATATGGTATATGTTCTTTGGTCTGATTTCCTTCACCCAATATGATGTTTGTGAGTTACAAAGATGCTGTTGCAACTCATTCATTGCTATTGCTGCTAAGTTTTCTGAGGTGTGAATACACCTTAATGGATTTATCTATTCTCTTGTGAATGGGCATTTGGTTTGTTTTAGATTTGGGACAATGTGCTTCATTTTGGCTTTTCCAGCTGGGCTTGGCAAACAATGAAGACAAATGAAATAAGAAAATGCCAGAAAGCTACTTGAAATTCTCATTTGTGTTTCTAAAGGAAAAACAAGGAGATGTGAGAGACTCTGGACTACATAGGGTGTTGAGGTGGATACACTGTCATAGAAAATGAATGGGCCTTACATTCATCATCTCCAAGCACATGTTTTCCTCTCACATCCAGAGCTATATTTTTACATTGGATATGCTAATGAATACTATAGAAGGAAAAATAATTTTGACCAGAGTGATACCATTTTTCAAGAGGAACTATCTGTGAACAACTGATTAATTTGGACTAGTTTACATATTAATTGGTTAGTGCAAGAAAGTACAAGCCAATCTTCTGGTGCTTCTTCCCTATATTTTTAGCATCTAGAGGATCAACTGATTTTTTTTTAGCTTTTATCCAGTCACCTATTGTTCATGTAAATAATTTTAGCAAGATAAAAAACTTTTCAAAAATAGACCAAGGCTGACCTATAAATCCAATATAATACATACCACACACATTTATGAATCCATACTCCCCTACATATGTACAAATGAACAATTTCTGGTGACTAAAACCAAGAATTACAACAGGGGTAATTTCTAATTTCAAGACTGTTCAATCATTTCTTGGTCTTTCCTGGTTCATTTAGGAAAACAGATGATCCTCCAGGGTACATTTTGTATTTCTGGTTTCCATCATGCCCTCACAACATTACATCATTTTGAACACAATAAAAACTCAGACTATGTTAAATGCTTACACATATATGAATAACCCAGAACATAATTGAATTATCAAGACTTTTTAATGAGCAAATAAAAAGGCATGTTTCAGGGGCATGCAATTCATTTTCAAGTCTTAAGCTAATTACCATTGAGGACTAAAATGCAATCCTTGCTCTTAAGGAATACATAATCTAGAAGGCAAAATAAGATTAATGAAAGTGAAAAACAGCAAAAGATAGGAAAAAATGCACAACAAATACCTCTCTGTGACATCTTTCTGGCTACTTGAATGATACAAGGCTCAGAAGAGAAGGCAGCTGAGGCAGGCAGGAAAAGGTAAGCATGTCTCCATGTATGATATGGGATGGTCCCCAAATCTTGAGGAGTCAGGAAGACTTGCAAACATGGAGGACAAAATGGTGGGATACTAGGTGTGTGAAACACCAATGTGACTGATAAAATTTGTTTTGGAAGTTACATATGAAAGTAGGTGTATACCAAATTATTTATTGATGGGACCTAAATAAGCCAGTTCAATAAAAAATAATAACATCTTGTAAGATATCAGAGGTTATGAAACCAAGAAGAGATTGAAAAGCTGAGCTGAAGAGTTCAGACATCTGATCGCGTATATAGCCACATAGAAATGCATGATTGTTGAGACATCTAAGTTCTATAATGTGGAACTTTGCCTGCCTAGCTTATCTCATTCACTCCTGTATCCCCAGCACCTAGAATGGTGACTAGTGCTAGTAAATATTCACTCGATTTTTGTCATGAAGTTACATCAATCTTGGAAAGACTTAATGTGTAACCCACACTTGTACACTTCCAGGCAGAACCAGCTCGGAGACCTGCAGACCTAGTGCTAAATTTGTTTTTACTGAGCAGGTTGGCTTCCAGAGGTGTTTGTTAGAAACAGAAATCTATTTCCCCATTAGAGAAAAGGTAAAAGAACTCAAGGAATGATCTTTTTTCGTTGGTGTCTAGAAAGAAAAGAAGTAGCCCATCTGCTCCTGCCAGGCTTAAAAGCATGAAGTTTAGTTGCTCATCCCAAAGTCTACATGACTACAACCTACACGATGTTGAGGTAACATTCAGCCCTTGACGGACGCATCACTTGTTTATTTTACCCGCCTCATCCATGAGGTCTGAGGGTTGAGTGTGTGGTAGATGGATTGTGTATAACAGCTTCAAATCTAGTTAAGTCCTCTGATTTCTAATAAATGAATCCCCATTTCAGTTAAATGTAAGGAAAAGATCAGTTTATAGGCTATATTCAGGAGAGAGTGCTCTAATTGAGAAATTATGGGTTGTGCTATTATTTCAAAAGATGCAAATTAAAAGGAAAGCATTTTATTCCTCATCTCTTCAGTCTTAGAGTAACTAATATCCCAGCTTTTCTGAAAATGGTATTTCCTTCTCATGCTTTCTGTCATTTCCACTTGGACCTTGAACTTTCCCTTTTGTCAACTAGAAGAAATTGAAAACCCTCTCCAATTCATGTCTCCTTTTCATTTTGTCATCTCTATGCATTTTAGGAAAAGAAATAGTCCTTGGTGTCTCTGAACAGTAATTCTTAGTTTCTTCCTTTGCTTTACTTCTAGGAATAGAAAATCCCTCATTACTTCACAACATGCTCTCAGTAGAAACAGAAATATAATTTTTTTCACTCCCCAATCCCCTCACCTTCCCTTGTGTTCTCATGCTTCCTAAATGCAATAAAAAGTTTGTTTTTACTTATTTGGTTTTTTTTGCCTTTTTAGAGAAATCACACCTGCCCCCATCTTCCCTGGAGATGGACTGAGAATGAAAATGGAGGGTTTCCTAGGGACTTGTCAACTGGCCTGCCTTTTGTACTTCATCATAGGAGAAAGACTACAGTTATTTTCCCATTCAATTTCATTCTAGAATGAACTTGTGGGTAAAAAAGAATGGTAAACAAATCTTATATAATAATAAACAAAGAAACATGCTAATAAATGACTAAATAAATAAAACCTGTCATTCTTGTCTTTCTATAACTGGGTTTTAAAAAGATCTGGAGACCAAAAGTTGGAGCCTCCAATGTCAAAATGGCAGCACAACTCTTGGAGCACAGAGTTGATGCAACAGTCACTGTGAACAGCATGGCTAGTATGTTAGTGGTTATATAATGACATTTCTTGCTGTGGCTGAATTAGCAGGTTTATAGGAAGACACTAAGTAATGTGAATTAGAATTGATAGATCCCAGAAGGTATCACCCCTCCTTCACCAGCTTCCAGTGTGATTCTTGAGAACAGAAATGACATGGGTTTTGGAGTGAGGGGCACCTGAGATTAAACCTGCTTTTGTCATTTTCCAATGACGTTGGTCTCTGTTTCCTCATCTATACAACTGAGAGAATAGCTGCAATGACAAGAAAGTGACATTCTCTCTGTAAGAAATCTAATACTAAGACATATAACTGAAACACAAAAGATATGTATAACAGAAGATTTGTTGTAAAAGTTGATCTTTAATAAGGTGTGCCTTGAGTGGATGCCTTCTGAACAAAACAGATATGATCAATATGAGCATTTATCCAGTGGTGGTACAAGGAAAGTACATCTATTCCCAGACAGAATTTTACCCAGGAGCTAGAGCCGTGCCTTTAAGTGACAGGCGCCAACCTTAACGGCCTGGCTCTGTGCCCTCCTCCTGGGAATGTTGTAACCGGGCACAAGTAGGAACCACATGCTGTAATGTACTTTTGCTTATCTGAAAGAATCATTTTGCATAGGAAAACCTGGTATTCAAATAGGCCTTGCCAAATTGAAGGTAGTGCAAGATCTTGAGCAAAGTTGCTCATTATTTTTATGTGTCTGCTGGACACTATTGCATACAAACCTTGGTTTATTGGCTGTGTTGAGGGAAAGCCCTGGGGCTAACACTTTGATTTGGCATTTTACAGCTCTAGTGGGTCAACAGGGAGTTGTGTGTGTGTGTGTGTGTGTATGTGTGTAGGTGTGTAGGGTTAACACTTGGATCATCATCACACCAGCATCTTCCAAATTATCTGTTACAGTGACAATACTGGCAACTTTGAATGGAGTGTGAAAATAAAATAGCTTGAGAAAATGAAATTTACCCAGACCTGTGTTTTGTGAATGTACCTATGAAATTCACAAAAAAAGTGTAGCTACATTCATTCATTCAGAGCAAGGCAGTTTTTAGTTTTAAAGGTATACTTACAAGGAACATTTCACAGATGTGTTAGTGGGTCTCACTTGTGTGAAATGAAAGATTTTGTAAGATATAATCCAGATTTTTAGCAATGATTATTTCTTCGAAGTGGTGGGAGGAGTACTCAGAAATATAACAGAAAAAAGAATGTTTGCAGTACTTACACTTTTTATTAATAATAAAATAAATACAAGAAATAATAACTCCTAATAAATATTGAGCATATATATATTCCAGACTTTTTTCCAACGTGCAACTTCATTTAGTTCTCATGTAAACCCTGCAGGCTCAGTTTTCCAGGTCAGAAAATTGAGAGACTGAATGCTGGAGACAGTGGCTAATTGTGATAATCACTATAAAGATCAATACATATTCTTTATTTCTGGCCACCATACTTGACTTCCCCAGCTGAAAGCAGAAATTCTTTTATGGAAAACAAAGCCTAATCTCACTATGTTACAGTCACCGCTCCCATAGTTCTTAAGCTTTTACTCAGAACATAAATCTTGGTGCATATAGGTACTCAATCAAATGTATATTACTGTAAACACAACTGGTCCCAGCACCCACATATCAGGATAAGGAAAATGTTTATGTGCTGGTGAAGGAAATTGCAGGACAGGGAGAATGAGAGAGAAAAGGAAAGGAGATCAGAAAAAGACATCTTAGTTGGTAGCTGAAGTTTCTTGAAGAAAAAGACAAAAGCAAGGGAAAGGACTGTAATTTGAGAATCTGAGAGTACTGTGTGTTTAGAATGTCCTAAGCACAAGTTAGTGTTTTTGGATATTCTTTGAACGTCTATTTTTTATCAACAAGGAAAAAAACATCATAAATTGCTTTTGGTTTGTAACTCCTTGCTATCTTCCTTTTAAAAATCCTCCTTTGCCCTATTTACTTTTCTATCTTCTAGTCAAGGGTTATTAAGCTTTTCTATAGGAAAGTGAACAAGAAAATAAAAATATAACTGAGGGGTGTTGCTATCTTTCACAGAGCCCTTAAGTCTACTCCCTTGAAATGCTTTAAACAGCACTTCTAAGTTATCGGGGTAGAATGCTCCATTGTGAATGTTTCCTTGAGTCAATCCATGGCACACTGCCTCTGACACTTTTGAAAATTTGGATATAATTCCCCACTGGAAAAGCAGAAAAAAAATGTGTTGAACATTTTACTGTAGTTTTATTGAAATTTTATTTCAGTAGGCAGATAGTAAAGTAGCTGTTTTGCTAAGTAGTATATTTAAGTCTTCCAATGATCCTGCAACGTCATTATTATCTTTTTTTCCTTTTTATAAACACAGAGAGAAGATAACTTGTCCCAGGTTGTCAGTAGCAGAACTGAAACTTGAACCCTGCTATCATCCCTTTAATTGCATAGAATCCATACCCATTACTAACCTAACATTGTTTGTGTAATGCTAGCCACTATTTGTTGAGTGGTTACCAAATATCAGGCAGTATGCTGAGAAGGTTCTTTCACATGCTCACGTACCAGACTCCTCTCACATACCACCAACAATAACTTGACAAGGAGTTATCAACACTTGTTTACTGGTGAAATAACTAAGGTTTGGACACGTACCCAAGTAAATATGTTTAGTGTTAGTTTAGTGTTAGCCAAGCCTCAAACCCTTTACTTCCTTAAAGTATCTTACATTGCTCAGAATTCAGCCACTGAGCTCTAAATACTTCTTTGCTACTACCTTTACCAAAGCCTTCTTGATTTCGGAGTCTTGAAGGAGTGTTGACTACAAAAAATGAAAAGAAAAAATGTCTTCACTTCCACTCCCTCCCTGCCCTGTAAACGGAGGAGGCTTCAGAGCCCATTGACCTAATTTTTCCAGCCCAAAGTTCTGAACATTCTCATTCAGAAGTATAAATTTGAGTGTGCATCAGAGTCACCTTCAGAATTTCTGATCAGCAGATTTGACATGGGATCAGGGAAAAAACATTTCTAAGAAGTTCCTGGTTATGCTGATGCTGTAGGTTGGGGCATAAGCTGAGAGTCAACTGCTCTAGTCTTTGAGAAAGAAGACCATGGGCAATTCATGTTGAGATAGAGCTTAATGTGTAAACAATTGTTAAATTCTGGAAGTGAGTCCCGGAATGCAACTTCTTGATTCCTTTTTAAATTGATGGGGATGGGAAGGAAGCAGGGTAACATTTCCCACCATCAGGTGAGATAGAGGACAAGCAGGGTTGACACGCCCTGCCCAGCCTACTTCAGGAAAACAAAGCCCATTATCACTAGCACCAGGCAAAGCTTTCATGCTGCAGAGTTGTCCTTGGCAGTGTCTGGCCGCCTGTTGTCATGAATTCACAGCTGCCTCACCCGTGCCCTGGGAGAGGTGTGTCGAGATCTGAGAACCCGGAAACCGTATCCACAGAAGCAATGTGTCCCTTGGCAGTCCATCACTCTGGGGTGCTCCTCTGCTCTGCTTTCAAGGCTCAGGTCAGGATACCAAAGGGTGTTGCTTCCCATCCAGTTGGCATGAGAGCAGCTATTGGCCATATTTTACCTATGATTCCTACCAGGCAAGATAAGGTCTTGCCAAAATTACTTGGGCTGGTACTTTTTCATGATAAATTTTTCTTCTCTTAGGGTGTTACCTATGAAGAGACACAGAATTGAAGAAATTCTGTGTGGGATCTTGGTGTTATCTAATGAATGCAGATCTGGGGTTTTGCAGATAGGAAATTAAAATACTAGAATGACCTAAGCAGGCCAGACGCCAGGCTTCCCATGGAGTTCATGCCAAAGAGAACCTTCCAGTTAGCCCCACAAGAGCCTTCTAGAAGTGGATCAATCCAGGTGAAATGTCAGTGACTTCTTGGACAATTTATACTATTTAGTGAACCATGGTACTCTTCCAACTACTTAGACATTTTATGCTTTTTTCAAATTCCAGCCCTTTGCCCAGTTCACCCAAGTTATCAGAAGAATCTGGAGTAAAATATGGACACCTTGAAGATGCTGTGTGTTTCATCCCAAGCCCCACTAATAAAGAGAACACAATAAAGTGAGTATCCAAGTTTCATGTTTTCTAGTGCATATAAAAGTTATGGTTTCTAAAATATACAAAAGTGTGTCACAAAATTGCACACTCCTTAACTTTAAAGTGCTTTATTGCCAAAAAACATAAAGGAAGTGAGAACCTGCACTTGAAAAATGATGCTGACAGACCCGCTAGCCTCAGGGCAGCCATAAACCTTCAATTACTGCAAAGCACAAAGTCTTCACAATACATAAAACTCTGTATCTCTGAATCTGGAAAAAAAAAAGTAGGTATTCCTGTATCTGGAAAAATGATGACAATTTGCAAGAAAGGACTCCTCTTAAAAAACAACCACTGGTTCCAGTTTTCATCTTAAAGGGATAAGTCTTTATTCATAAAATACCAGACCCTGCTAATGAGGAGTGTGGTAGTGGGAGAGGACTTTTGAACAAGGGAAGGGAAGTGAGGCAGGGGAGACTAGTTGGGCCAGATTCTCCTGTTTCTGCCTTCCTTTTCACTGTGGTCACAACCCCCAAAACTCCTCTGAGCCTGATTTCCTTATTTATACTAGGGGGAAAATAATGTGTAGTTTGTCGCATTGTTTTCAGGATCAGAGGACATCATCTATTACGTGCCTAGCACAGAAACTGAAATATTGAAGAGCTTGATAATCTTATCTCCTTTCTTACCTCTTTCTTACATCTTTTCTACTCCTTTCTTCAAGCACAGTGTGTGCTAAGGCAAGCCCTGGCCATGGATGGCAGGGAGTAAATGCAAAAATCCCCAATCTTTCCTGACTAATGTCTGAGGACTCACAGTTCTAGATGCCATCACTGGCTTACATTTGTTCATTTTGTTCTGTTTCCTCTGCCCGAAGGTCTTGACTACATAATGGAATCCATAGGTAATTCAACCGTCTTTGTGTGGTTCACATCTTACCTAATACACAAAACTTATCAAAATGGACAAATCCAAAAAGCACAGAGTATTCCCACTCTATTTTGAACTTCATACTTGAATACATTTTACATTAGCCCAAGACATTCAAGATCTAGTCCCTTGAAACAGTCCAAATTTAAATAGAAACTGATTTTCTGGCAGGTAAAAATCCCATGCCAACCATAGCTAATTCCTGCTTTGCTTGGAAGCAGCCTTCATATTTGCCAGCACCAACTGGCTTTCACCCAGGAAACAGAAGTATTGTTTGCCATCCTGAAACCGAGCTATTATGTTCTTAGTGCTCTAATTTATTTTTACTTACAAAGCACAGAAGTGGTGCTGTAAATTGTTCCTAATTGGAGCAGTTGCTTGAAATGTCTTTCATACCCCTAATCTCCAGAGTGGATCTCAGGAATATTTAAGTTTTAAACAAATTTTCCAGGATCAATTTCTTGGTCAGAGTATGCCCCCTGAAGTTCAATGAGGGTAAATACAGACAGTCACCCTGCCTTTTAAACAAAAGACAAACATTCTGTTTAAGAATCATTTGGAAAGAAATAGATTTGTAGCTTTTACCCAAATCTGTCCATCAGAGGAATATTCTAGCAGCAAGAATGACTACCCCTCAGCACCTTTAATTGGTTGTGGAAACATCAGGAAATTACTTTTCTAAAATAGCTACCTATGGATCTAGAAATACTTTATCAGATACAAGATCTGGAAAGTCCAAATGTGATCCTGTATGTGTTCAGTGTGCAATTTTCCAAAAGTGAAATATCTTAGTGCCTATGATACTCACCCATCAGCGATCATGTTTTAAACTGGAATGGGCAAGTGAAGGGGCTCTGGCTTCCTTGACTTTCAGCAACACAGTTGCTGCTCTTGACAATAGCCAGGATATGGAATCTGGCCAAATACCCCCAAAATAGACATGGGTCAAAAATGTGTTGTGTGTTTATACAACGGAATTAACTACTCAGCAATAAAAAAGACAGACTCACACCATTGGTGTTTACATGGATGGAGCAGGAAGGAATTATGTAAACCAAAATTAGAAGGTAAAAAATTAATACTGGATGATCTCATTTACATGTGGAATATATGGAAATCAAGTAAAAAGACAAGAAAAAGTCAAAAGTAGCAAGCTGATGCATACAGGAAAAGGATAACAAAACAAACAAGGGAGGGATGAAGACAAGGGAATATGATTGATGGTTCAGAAGTGATATGAGGAATACAGCAATGAAAGGAAAATAATAATAATAAAAGGCATCCTTGATGGCTATTTTTAAATCCTGAGAGAACATCTTCTAGGGGATTTCCTTAGACTTCACAGATTGCTGCTTCTTGATCTTCTGTAGTGGACCTTCTTCCTCTGCTTTCCTCCAAATGTTGGGGTACCCCAAGGCTCAATGTTTGGTCCTCCTTGCTTCTCTACCTTTACTGACAGGAGATCTCGTCTGATTCCAAGATTTTAAACACCATCTCCACAATGATGACCTTGTATATCTAGTTCAGATATTCTTTTGAATAATTAATCAGTACTGTACATGCAAGGGCCTACTTGACATCTCATTGTGAATGTTTCATAAGAATCTCAAAAACCTGAATGAAGCAGTGACCAAAGATACAGAAGCTGGGAGAGAACTGTGGCCTCAAGGTGACTTCCAACTTTAGGATATTCCATGCTCTCCTCAATTCACACACACACACACACACACACACACACACACACACACTTATATTTAATCAAAATTATATGGTTATGGTTTGAGTCTACTAACTCCATAATTCCTGTTTCTCAGAGATAGTTTTTATAACTGATGTAACTGATTCTATTAATATTTATTCCAGTATTAAAAATAACATGATCAGAATGCTACTTCTTGATTTCTCAGTTTTACTGATTTCCAAAAACAAAGAAAGAAGATTAAGGTTTCTTTTGCTGTCTCCTAAAGGACACTCTTTATTTTCCACTTTATTAACAAAATTGTATTGAAAGGAAAAAAAGAAATACTAGATGGTCTCACATGAGTGATAAAGGGAGAACAAACAGACAAGATATATTTAAATTTAAATTTATTTTTTAAATTTATTTATATATAAATTTCACAACATTGTAATCTCAAGGATTTGCCCCCCCTCCCTCTCCTCCCTTCCCCCCCTTTCCCTCCTGTTCATAGTTGTGCGCTTCATTTTGGTGCTTAGCTTGTTTTGACTTTCCTCAAGGCTTTTGTTTATTTAGTTATTTATTTATATGTTTGTTTGTTTGTTTATTTATTTATTTATTTATTTATTTATTTATTGTATTTAGAAGAAATCATATTAGCAGAAACAAGCCATAAAGAAAAAGGCAGAAACCAAATGGTTTCACTAATGTATGGGATATAGTGAAAAAAAAATTAAATTTAACTTTAAACAAAATTGAAACATAAAGCATGAAAGGGAAGGGGGAAAATTGGAGGTGGAAGGGGTACAAAAGACTAAGATGATTGTTCACAGGTGATATGGTGGTTGGAGAACCTCGGAGTAGGTAATGGTGTAAAATAAAATAAATACCAAAAATAAATATTAAAAAAATCAATAAATCTGCAAACTCTGGGTTCTAGCAAACTCATTTCAGATCATTGACATTCTATCCTATATTCAAAGATGAGCTAGTAGCATGTTTAATTGATTTTTTCTTTTCAGCACAACATTTTGATTACGTTAGGTCTCACTTTTTTACTCACTGATATTTATATGTTCATAAAAGGAAATCATCCCCAGCTTGTTCCAAGTACCCCATTCTCTTCTAAATGACACTCAATACTTAGGTATCCTAGCTTATCTTCTTGAGCAATCCCCCCTACAGGTCCAGTGTGCATCTGCCACACAGCGCTGTCCCCATAGCAACTCATTTTGCCATCCTTTCTCCAGGGTTTCTCTTTGCTCCTATTTTCTGGGTAGGGTTGGAGGACAATTTGGTGCCCCACATATTCTCTTTCTGGATTTATTACCACATTTGGTACAGTCCAACAATTTTGGGAAAGGAATTTCCCTATCTGAAAATATATTTATTTTTCTTACTTTTACTTTTCCTCTTAATTTTTCCATACACAATGACTTCTAAATTCCAATCATCTCTTTTCTACATTTTGATGATTGTCCCCTAGCTTACAATGTTGCTATAAAGAGTTCTGTGAGTCTAGTTATGATCCTTTCTGTAAAACCTGCTTTCTACCCTCTGAAAAATTTTAGATTTTTTTCACTTCTGTGAAATTTCACATTGTTGTCTTGCTCCATTGGTACCATAGACCATTTGCTTTATAGCAACGGTTCAAGAGAACAGAGTGCTCACAAGGTTGAATTTTGGTGAAGGCCTTCTTCCAAGCTACTGAGAGAGGACAGGTTTCTCAATATGTTCTCTCTTGGTGGGAGGGCCAACCAGCTCTGTACAAATTCTTGTATAAGAGCACTAATGCTATTCAAAAGGACTCCATCTTCCCAAAATCACATCACAACATGTCCAGATGCGGGTCTATGTTCACCTATCATACTGGGTATTTGGTGGATTATTTAATTGAAAAACAGATGTCCTTTAGTGATCAAAATTATTCTTTATAGACTTTAACAATGTTCTTTTTTCTGTTCCTGTTTTTTTTTTCTTTCTACAAATCACATTATTCAAAAAGTGAAATCTTGACCTAGTCCAATCTTTCTTTTCCTTTACATCTTTTTATTTTATTGCTGTTTTCTATGTCATTACATAGCTTTATTTTCCAGCTCCTCTATTCTTCTTTATGTGAGGTCATTTTTTGAAACAAAAAATGAAACTAGGTCATTTTTCATTTCAAAGAAATCTCTGTTTCTTGTTTTATTTTCCTTTTTTTCTTGCATCCTATTCATTAAATTCCCTTTCCCCCCACATCTCTACATAGTTATTGCTAGAGTAAAAGAATAGACATCTGCTCAACTGCTTGAAGTTAGAGAGGGATCCAAGAACCTGTTCCTTCAGTTGACTTTGAACCAACTATACTGGTTAGTCCCATATACACTCCAGCTCTTAAGCAGCTAGTGCTACCAAATCTTGAGTCTCTTGGGGAATTTTGCAGTATAAACAGGTTGCTTCTTGACTTTTGCCACTGATTTAATATTTAACTTTTCTTAGATTCACTGAGCCAGTTAGCACTCACTTTGCCAGTTTTCTAAAGTGCTGTTGCCTTTATCCTTCTTTTGCTCCCTACCTAGGATTCACCTTATCTCCACCAGTGATCCCTTCCTCCAGGTGCTTACACCTCTTGCAATCCCTTCTCTTCATTGTGGCCAGGACCTGTAATTTGCTTCACATTAATAGGATGTGGCAAAAGTTGCTGGATGACCTGCCCCTGATAACTTTATATTATTCAAGATTGTCTAAAAACATCAAACTGAAGTAAGAGATTGACCTTGCAGGCTGAATGATATAAGTGGCCATGCTAGAGAATCACATGTGGTTAGTTGGCCTTAAAGATCTCAGGATCCCCTCTAGTCAATAATCAGGAAAAAGTCAAGGTTATTATTCTGTCAACTGCAAGGAAATAAGTTCTACCAGCATTCTGAAAAAGTTGAAGTGGATTCGTCATAGTCAAACAATCAGACGAAAATTCCGCCCAGTCAACACTCAGATACAGCCTGTGAGACCTTAGCAAGGGGACCCAGCTAAGCTGTACCTGGACTCCTGACTCATGGAAACTGAGACAATAAATGAGTGTTGCTTTAAATTATTAAGTTAGTGCCATTTTTTTACTTTGCAGTAAGTACTTTTACAATATGCATCTTTTGTTTTCATTATTTTATTGTTAGTTTAGTAACATTTGTGAAGGAATTGAGGTGGATATGTGTGTCATCAGTGGTTTGGACAAACATGATATATCTAGATGAACAAACTCATTTTTATTTTGTCTCTCATCATCCTTACAAAACTTATTGAGTGGGGGTGAGCAGGCTTCTCCTTCATACCAGATATGTTCCATATATTACTCAGGTCATAGCATCACAACATCTTTCATATATATATATATATATATATATATATATATATATATATATATATATATATATATATATATATGTGTGTGTGTGTGTGTGTGTGTATACATATATATGTGTGATGGAATCTTCCCATTTGCAGCAACATAAATGGACTAAAGTGTATTATGCTTCATGAACTAAAACAGAACAGCAAACACTATATGATTTTATTCATCCATGAAAGATTTATAAGCAAAACAAATGAGCAAACAAAAGGAAAACTCTTAGAGTATGTGAACAAATGGTGATTATCAAAGAGAAAAGGGAGTAAGGGTAGGAAAATCAGGTGAAGAAAGTCAATTCTTGGTGAGTGGAAACTACACTTTTGGTAGTGATCATATATACATCTGTAGAATGTATAGATGAAAACATACAATATTGTATATATGAAACCCATATCATGTTATAAACCAATGTTACTTCCATCAAGAACAAATTTTGAGGTGGATATGACTTCATTTTAAAATCACTGGTTGCTGAGATTTACGGCATCAAGGCTACATGTAAAAGTGTGACTAGATGAGGTCTGAGATCATTTATAGGCCAAAAAAAAATCTACTATTCAACGTGCACTTAAATAAACAGTGCCATTCCCTTCTAGTCTGACTCATATAACCCTCTTCTTAGTATAATTTAGCATCCATAACTATTATTCTGGCATGGCCATTTGTCACCCATATTGACCTGTTCACACTTTTTAATTTTTCTTTGTTTTACTTTCTACAGCTATAAAACTGAGAACATAACATTCTCCACCTCACAAACTTGGGTTGAAGAGTCATTACATATAAGATACTTATAAAAGTGAATAAACCTATAAATATAAATCTATAAATCTTGCTGCTGCATCGTCTCTAACTTTTCACTATTCCCATGATGATGTCATTGTGATCATCACAATTATTATTAAAGGTAATCCACACTTGCTTTAAAGACAACCATTGCAAATTTCTAGGAGACTCTGGTAGTGAGGGTGAATCAAATGACCTGTCATCAGGGCTGAAACGCAGGCGAACCAACAGTGCCAGAAGCACGGAGGAGAAATGTCATTGCACATATGTCTATTTATTGGGATGCTTTATCTCATCCCAAAGTGGCACTGGCTATAGAAACAAATAACTTCCAAAAACACCAATAGTATGTAGAAAACATTGTATGTTCCCTACATATGTGTGTGTGTGTGTATATATATATATATAATATTATATATGTATAATGGTAGGAAACCAGGATATTTTGAGATATTATGTGGAAGCTGACCAATGAATTCTCTCAATTGTCTCCTATACAAAGAGTTTTAAAGTAATGAACCACTTACACACAAATTTTTTTTAAGGTAACATGAAATTTCCAAGGTTATTAGGGAGCTATAGAAATAAATTGATGAGGAACTCAAAATCCTAAAATTTTAACTTTCTCAGTCAAGCCATGTCAACCCAAATCCTCACCTCCTCGCCCTGCTACTCATTCTGCCTGACTTGTCACTTGACTGAATTGGGGATCAGATGAAAGCGTAAACTGAAAATTACTGCATTTTATATGAAATCACATGTTTAAACTCCTGACTAACAGCTGTTTGCTACATCTAATCAGAGCTATTTGAAATGGAATTTTTTTGTTTTACTCTGATGAACTTACAATGGTAAGTGGTTGCGTCTCAAAAGTAAAAAAACAAACATAAAATCCAACTGGAAAATTTGGGAAGGAAATGCTTTTGCTCTAGGAAATGTGCACCAATGACTTTTTGATAAGAAAGTGAACATGGCCCAACAATTTATCTAAGGTGAGTTCATGAGGTTTGCTTCTTGGAAATGCCACATTAATAATCCTATTTTATGAAAAAGGAAACCATAGCTTGTGGCAGTGAGAGGTAATTACAGAGGACAAAATTTCCAACAAAACCCACTTTTCTGCATTTATGCAGCAATTCCTTTGAATCACACAACATGGAAATAAATCTTTCCATTTAATTAAAGATAAAGAGGGCAGTGATGAAAGCGTTGAAACCTCCTCATTTTACTCCCAGACTCCAAAATCAGAAAATTCCATCTCATATTGAGCATAATTTCTTCCCTGACATTTAGCTCTAAATGTCAAGTTGTTCCAAAAAATTTTCCTTGATTTTATGGTTCCCAGACTTATTCGGTTGATAAAAACTGAGTCAGCGTGATGTCGCTGGAGGAATCGCCAGTATGAGAAAGTGCATAAGCGCCTAAGGGAGGAAAAAGAGGATCAGAATTATTATTACTATGCTGGAATGAAATGAGAATGAAATTAATATGAGCTATGTGATTCATTATCACTTTGGCTAGTCTTAGGAGACATTAAATGAAGATAAGAATGTATTTGGTGGAGAGGCACCGCCTCTCATTAGTGCCGTGGTAGCTCGCCTTTGTCTCACATCTCATTTGAGAACAGAAAGTACCGTGTTCCTCAGACATTGCTAGGAAATGAGATAAAGTAGATTTGAGATCATAGAATGTTACTGCTGGAAAGAAACAGTGACCTCCTAAGTTTTCATTCTATGGATGAGGGACAAATATACGACAAGGTAGAGATTTGTAAAAGTCACTCAGGCATGGATAGTGAAAACAGGACCCAAGGGCTCAGGATATGCACATCAAACATTTTAGGAGAAAAAACCCGTTTCAAGCTGAGACATTTGAACTGTATCTGGAATTCGTATGATTATGATGTGACTCTGCATAAGTTGCCTGATTTCCTAAGCCTCGTAAGGCTAGAAACTTACTTCAATGTGAAATGGGACTCCAGCCCTTGAGTGTCTCTACGACTTAACCTGCAATGCCATAGCTTCTCCTCAACCCAACACTCACTTCTCTCCTCCAGGAGTACTGAAACTGCTTGCAATGCTTAAATGTCCGTTTTTCAGTAGCTAATGAGTCGAAGAATGATGCACATCACATTGGAGAGGATGGTGCTCTCTCATCATAGCAGGAGGGGGAAAATCCCTCCCAAAGGGACACAACATTAGGGCCAAGTTCAGATCTCATGCCTATTGCTGAGCAGCTGGAATGAAAGGAATGATTCCCAGTAAAGACACAATAGGTGTTAGTCTGAGCACCTGAGGCCCCCAATGTTCAATGTCACAGACCTGTATAATGTCTAACTGCAGAAATGGCAGTCATTTGTGATGAAATCAAATGCCATGCTTGCTGGTCTCCATGAGCCTCAAGTCTTTAACGTTGCTCTTACCCTGAGTTCCAGTCAAATGAAGTTGGCATGCAGGCAGCTAACATGCCCCTATGTCATGTGAACACTTAAAAAGGAACCATATGAGTGGTCTTTATATGATGTATTTCTATTCTCTCTTCCTACCTTTTATAACGTCAGCTTATTTTAACTCACCTTTGTGTTGCAGTGGGTTGAATTTGGGTTTGGCAAATAAATCTGATGAGTTTTGCTGCAGAAAAGAAAAACAAGTCATTTGGTCATTAGTAGTATCCTTTTGGAGATGGTCTGCATTTCCTGAGCTCATGATGACATAAACAGTTCTCTATTCCATTTATCTAGCACACTTATTTTTTTTTTCAAGAAATTAGATTACTAATTTCCTTACTCTTTTTTATGCTTTAATCTATAAGAATATGCCTAAGGACTCATTTCACGTTACCTTTGTGTTTCAGTAGTCTTACAACTTCTAACAACAAACTAGGGAACAGTTCTAAAGGATGCATTATCTTTTTTCATGTTCATGCTTACATTTCTTTGGTTCACACATTTTTCACTAGAAAATGAATCCCTGGAGGAAAAAAATATTCTTGGTAAAAATGGTGTCCACTGAAACATTCTCTTACTCTTGATCATCATAGTATTCAAATGTCTTTGTGAATAACCTTTTAATCATTGATTCAGGAGCTAACCAAAGTTCAACACTTTAAAAACCATTTTATTTTTTCTTTTAAAAAATTTATTGATTGCACACACACACATATACACATATATATTACACCATTTTCTACACTAAGGTTCTCCCATCAGTTTATCACCTGTGAACCACTTAATCTCTAGTGCCCTTCCCTCCCCTGATTTTCCCCTTCTCTCCCTCTCTTGCTCTATGCTTCAATCCTGTAGGCAGCTTTAATCTTTTTTTCATCCATTTGCTTGTTTTCCCTATATCCCTCATGTAAATGAAACCATCCTGTATTTCCCCTTTTCTCTGATTTTTTTTCCACTAACATGATTCCTTTTAGCTCCACCTATGTTGTTGTGAATAACATAAGTTTGTCTTCTTTGATTGATAAATAATATTCCATTCTGTAAATATACCACATTTTTTTCAGTCATTCATCAGTTTGGGGGCATTTGGGTTGTTTCCATATCTTGGCAATGTAAATAGTGCTGCAATAGATATCTTGGCAATGTAAATAGTGCTGCAATAGACATCCAGGTACATGTGTCTTATTGTATTAGTGTTTTTGTGTCCTTCTGTATCCCAGCAGTGGGATTGCTGGGTCAAATGGTAGTTCTATTTTCATTAACTTGAGGGTCCACCACACAGCCTTCCAAAGAGGCTGGACCAGTTTGCACTCCCACCAGCAGTGTAAAGAGTGTTCCTTTTTCTCCGCTTCCATACCAACACTTGTTGTTGTCTGTTTTTTTTTTTTAATATGGGCCTTTCTTACTGGTGTAAGATGGTATCTCAATGTGATTTGATTTGCATTTCCCTAAGTATTAGTTATATTGGCCATTTTTTCATATGCCTATTGGCCAACTGTATTTCCTCTTTAGAGAAGTGTTTCTTTTTAGTTATTCTCCCCATTTTTTGACTAGACTTTAAAAACTACTTTAGCAAAATTAAAACAATATTTAAAATAAATAGCATGCACTTATTACAAAACATGAAAAACAAAGATCTATTGTATTTTCTCATTAATTAAACTTCTTATTAATTTAACATCTCATCTTGCTTACTATTGTATACTAAACAGTGCTTTACAAGCCAGGAATATTGAAAAATTTAACTCCATTTCTTGCTTAGTCCATGTCATAAGGAAGTTAAACCAAGATGGGATGAATAGGTTCTTAATATCTGCAGTTGTTAGCAAGTGATGGTCTCCTGATTTTCACTGAGCTATAAAAGTGGCTATTGTACATTGAGCTAAAACAACAACAGCAACAAAACAGGTCAGCAGAGAGATATGAATGAGAAATGTCTGAAAAACTCGATGCACAAAAAAGTTGATTTTTGAGGTTACAGGGGTCTGTAAATATAATAAACTCTTATACTGAATTCTAAGGTCTTGATCATTTCATTTAAAGCTATATCCTGCCCCTTATGGAGAGGAGATTCTCAGATTGCAATGTACTCAGGGACTCTACATGGTCAGGGTAGAGAGCCTGCCTCTTCAAGAATGTAAAGTTATATGGGATTAAGTTGCTGGTTGAAAAAATTTTGGACCCGAATCATTGGAAGTAAAAATAAATAACTTTTCCTATGTGTGTGTGTGTGTGTGTGTATGTGTGTGTGAGTGTTTTCAGGGGAGGAGAGGAAGAGTCTTAAAGGCCACCAGGATCAGCCTCTTGTTTGAGAGAACAAGGGTGGGAACAAAGGAAGGGCCAAGGAAGGAGCCTGAGCCCTCAGGAAGGAGAAGATTTTGAGAAAAACTACAGGATGACCCCACACTGTTGTGGTGACTTAAAGGATGGTTCTTGATTGGAGCTTTGCTGGCTTTTTCCATTCTTTTTAGTCAATTATCCAAATTTTCATTGATCTTAAGATCTTTCCTTCTGCAGCCCTCTTCTCATCCCTTAATAAATTAAATATTGGCTCTTGTTTCTTACTTTAAAAATAAAACAGTATTCAGAACGGAATTCTTACAAAAATCATCATCCCCATCTGGATCTACTGTTCTCTGTGTTGGCCCTACACCACCTGTGTCTAGGGAAGAAGCCACCTCTCCACCTTCAGTCCAGTCACACAATTTGCCTTCCCAGGTAATTGAGATGAGGCTTATCTCTTCCACCTGTCTCCTTCCTCAACCACTTTAATCTGGGTTCCCACTTTTCCTTGAAACTCCCTCAGAAAATCTCAAATGCTCATCTTTACGATTACCAAGGTAATTTATTTTAAAGCAAATGAGCCACCTGTCCAGAAAACAAAATCCTGTTTTTGTCATTTGATTTTGAAAATGAAATTGGAGGATATAAATCCAAGAGAAAGCAAGCCCTCACTGACTGCCATTGCTTTCTCACAATTTGACATTAGAGTCAGAAAAAGAAAATACTGTAAGCAATCTCCACTCCTGTTTTCATTTTATTCTACCTTTGGGTAATTTCTCTCTTTGGCTCTCAACTAGAAAAATTCTGACATCCTGCTTTATTAGGGTGGAGAGTGACCTAACTCATTTTGTTCACTGCAGGCTTTTCTTTGATGTAGTCATGCAAACTGAAACCTCTCCTTGTCTTGAGTAGAGAATGATTCATTAGTTTTATATTTTCTGGTTCAAGGGATTTTATTTCTTCAGACATAAAATCAAAATCACAAGATGGCAGAGTTTCTGCTTTGAGTAACTAATCCAACACTTAATTTTACAGTTGAGAAAATTGAAACCAAAAAGTATTAAATGACTTTCCGAAGATCACACAGTCAATTGGTCACTGACTCAGAAATACGGAGCAGGTTCATGGGACTTGAGTTCATGGGACTTAGGCCCTAATTCATGGCTGTGACCTCTACAATGAAATGCAAACTCAGCACAATGCTAATGTCAGAGGTATTTTCCTCACAGACTTTTATTCCAGAAGGTTATATTATTTCTCTTTTAAATTATCTAACTATCCAGGAAAGTTACAATATACTTAAGAGAATTAAGTTTTAGCTATCACAGAAATCTTTCCTTTAGAACCTTTTCTGAAAGGCCCTAAGTATCTTTCTGAAAGACTTAGATGGTTTCACTAATATATGGGATATAGTGAAAAAAATAAACAAAAGCCTTGAGGAAAGTCAAAACAAGCTAAGCACCAAACTGAAGTGCACAACTTTGAGCAGGAGGGAAAGGGAGGGAAAGGGAGGGGAGGGAGGGGGGCGCAAATCCTTGAGATTACAATGTTGTGAAATTTATATATAAATAAATACATAAATAAATAAATAAATAAATAAATAAATAAATAAGACTTACACCTAACACAATAAAATGTTTTTGTTTCTAATTATACTATTTTATATGAATTGCACTTTTATGGAAAAGTATGAAAAAGGAATCCTTTTCTATGCAAACTTGTCAGTTTGTAGATTTAAGAGCCAAAATTGCAAGGGACAAAGTCAGTTATACTAAATATAAGGAAGAAAATTCTGAGAGGGCATTTGATATACTAGAAGTTAATCAAAGCATTCCCTGTTTTTCTGGGGAAGGAAAAATGACCTAAAGGAGATCCAGAACACAGATTCTATTCATTCAAGCTACTGGAAGACAAGTCAAACTATATCAAGCAATATTGATCAACGGCACCCACAGACCTCAATACTTGAACATCTTTATAGCTTTCCATGCTTTCTCATTTATTCATTTATTCTTTCACTCACTCATTCCCTCACTTAGCAAATCATTAAGGAGTATTGGCCATGTGCTTGGAACCATGCTAGATACAAGAAATATAATGTTGAGGGGAACGTAATAGATTTATGCCAAAATGGTTTTTCTGTAGGACTGCAGAAGAAGAGAAAAACACAAAACTGGAACTCCTTCCAGTGGACTCATGGCAGTAGAGTTAATTACCTTTGATGGTTGCTTCAAAGAATTTAAAGGAGACAACTTGTTGGACAACAGTTGTCGTAACTGTAAGAACAACAAAGAAACATTGAGAAGACAAATTATATAAGTATCACAGGAAAATCAAGAACAAAACTAGAGGTTGAAATTGCTATATAACAGTAGTATTTCCTAGAAGCATTTAATTGACTATGAGAATGGGTATCTGATAGTGTTTATTGTCTTACACTCTTAACCTAGAAACAAACCTAGAATTAAACAAAGAACAACAGTACCAAAAGCCATAATAATTCCATTCTAGACATCAGTAATTAAGTGTAATTAATATAAATTGAAATTTATTTTTGAAGCAGAGTTTCCTAGTCATGTGAGTTATTCAAACAAGATATTTAGTTCAATCAAGAACAATAAATTACTTTTGTATAAATAGAGGGCTTGTGGTGTGCAAACAATTGTGCTAATGATAAAATAGTCTTATCTTCTTATTAAAATTGTTTTAGCTTATTGCTTTTACCTCTCCCAACAGAATCACTAAACATTAGGAAAAATGATAAAATGAGCTTATTAAACAAATTTTCTCTTATCTTTTATTTACACTGATCATCCTTCTTTGGAAGTTTTCTTTGATGTTAGAGACTATTTGATATTTACTATATAAATCTCTACAATTATAAAAGTAGAAATATCTTTAAGTATACTTTAAGTAATAGATAAATTAATTAAAGGAGCAATAGGGATGGGTGGGGAAAATTCACCCATATGGAAAGAACATTTGCTCTCAAATCATTGCCAAACCATAATTGAAGACAGAAAAATTAAAGGTGAATTTTTTTTAATCTATAACATTCTCAGTATGTTATGTGATTGGTTTTAATAAGCATTATTATCAGCAGTAGTTTTCTTATCTCTTATCTAAACTTATAGTCCTATATCTTGCAGAATTTTATTATAGAAGTATCAGTAGTCTAACTTCTGGCTATAAGAACCCCAAAACTGAAGGAGAGAAAGGAAAAAGTTAAAGTTAGATCCTTAGTTTGGGGGTTAAAGAGAGAAATAAATACACATACCTTACTATCCATGAGTGTTCCAAGACATAAGATTAAAAAGCCCTTCAAAAAAAAGGAATATCCTTTTCAGAAATCATTTACATTTGACAGTAATCTACCATATTCCCTAACACTAAACATTATATTGAGAAAAGTTTAAAATTCTGTTTCCATATGAGAGCAACTGTGAACAAAATGGATCGTTTTTGTTTGTTTAATTCACAGTTTGCAGGCAATTTCAGTTGCAGTCTTGCTGGGAGCAAGGATATGAGGTTATCACCAAGGCAGTCTTACCCTCGGGTCTCTATAATTATTCCAATTACCTGAAAATGTAATAGGTTATCCATATTGTTCTCACCTGGAATGCATTGAGTAAAGCAAAAATCACATGCCAAGCCAAATTCTGGCTGTCCACCATTGTCCCTATACCAAAGGCCCAGGTGAGCCCCAGCAGAGGGGTCAGAATGAAGAGGCTCTTCCCCATGCGAATGATAGTGGTCTTGTCATCCTGACTCAGTCTTTCTCCAATAGGAGATCTCCAGAGCTTCATGAGAACTAACACAACCACAGCCAAGTTCACAACCACAATAGCCAGTACAGGAGCAGCGAAGGCCAAGAGAGGTTTGCTGCCATCAGACCAGTTAAGCCAACATACATCTTTTCTTTTGTACTCATTACTGGGTTGTGTGACTGCAATTGTGATCACAGATATAATGAGAGGGCACCCATAGCCCAGGCAGAACCCAGAAGATACCATCAAGGGCATGGCAATGTGGTGGAACACGAAGACAATTCGATAAGCTAGCAGAATGCCAAGTGTAAGCATCCAAAAGAACAAGGAGAGGTAAAAGAAGTGTGTAAAGAACACTGCAGTTATGCAAACTCCAGAAGGGTATACTGTAGTACCCACAGTGGCAGCAACAATAAACCAAACATCAGCAATCAGGAGGCACAGTTCTATGTTCACCATGCAAATATGACGTGTGTGTGATGTTTGGCTTTTCTTAACCTGCTTCCAAAAGAGAGCCTCAATGATCAGGCATAGGATGAGACTTCCAATGGAGATGCTCACGCCCACAAAAGTAATCCATTTCACAACAGGATTGATGACAGGAGGGACAAAGGGTGACATCAGCATGGAGAAGGAGGTCAGGTGAGTGCATCGACACATCACTGAGTCTTGAGTCTCGTTCACTAGGTGACAGCCTGCACTGTTCCACTGCAAATGACTGAAATCCCAAAACACACAGTAAGGCTGGCTCAGGTTTGTCTCTATCTTGGAAAAAATTAGATAAACTTCATTTATGGAATAGTTTTGCATAATTGTGGATATCACGGGCCCATTGACCTTCACGTTTCCATTTTTAGCAATAGGTAGAATGTTCCCCAGGGTCAGGGAGGCCATGCTGATAATAGTTTCTGGAAGGGACGTCTGGAATTGATCTGACCCAATTAACACACGGCCTCTGATAGGAACAGAGTAGTTTTTTTGAAAAATTTCAGTCTGATAGCTATAACCTTTCTTGACTTGGTGCTCAGAGACAGGAATCCCTTTCCAGTTAATGAATTCCCGAGAAAGATCCAAAGGAAGAGCTCCTGGATGTACCAGAATGCTAATGTTCTCCAGAGTCTCCAGTAGCCTTGAGCTGGCATGCTCTTCCTCCTGCTGTAACACTGTCCAATTGTTCACTGAGGCTGAATTGAGGATATGGTCAGCAACATTGATGACATGCTGAAACATAAGGATGAAAGTGAGCTTGCATTTTGAGTACACAAACATTAGAAATAACAGTGGCTAGTTATCAGTATTCAGTCTAAGGAAACTGAGCAGAGAATTGGCTCAGCTGAAACCATGTTAAAACTCATCAGTGAAATTCAGTTCAGATCCTCTGCACAGTGGATGCTTTGGGTTAGGAAACCTAGGTCACAGGCATCGCTGGCATTTCCAGGTAGTCCCTGAGGGAACTCAGATGCACACTGAGCTTTTTGCACCCATGAGAAACAATTCTGCAATTTGAGTGACAGCAATCTATGTTTTCTTCCTTCTGAGATGGCTAACATGACTGTATCAGTGCCTGAGCTGAGTCCTAAAGAGGGAGACATTGTTTTTAAGTACCTTCCATATTATGTTTTTGCCTAATATCAGAATGTTCTAAATTTGTTTCATGGTCATTCATGTTTTAGTTCATGTGTATTATTTTTGTTTAATAAAAAAAAATAATAAACCAAAAATTCTTAAAACTGAATTGGAGCAATAAGGAAGTACTGAATTGTGAGTTTTCAGGGTCAGTTTTCATCTAAGTGATTTCTTTTCCAAATAGCTTCTTGAAGGTTGTTGCTTCCTCCCACAGAAACATCTTTCTTGTGTTCCCTATATCTGCATCTGTCACTCTGACCAAGGCCTACTGGGCCCTCGTGACTCTGGCCTGGAACCCCATCGTGGGTCTCTTACATTCACCTCCAGAAACCTCTGCTTCCTCCTGTCTTATGCTTGCCTGCTCTGTTTTTGCCCTTGATTTTACCTGTAATTTTTGTGTGTATGACTTTGTCTTAGTTGGTATCTTATAAGCAATATGTGCACTGGACTTTTTTTTTTTAATCGGACCATCTTTTGTTTGACTCAGGGAGCTTAATATATTCATATTTAATGTCATCTCTGCCATAATCTTCACCTTCTATATTTAAGTGCAATTAGTGATTATGTAAATATATATATATATAAAACATATAGATAAAACATAAGATATAGATATAGATCTGTGTGTATGTGTATAAGATGTTGGGGGATATAATCTGTCTTCTAAAATATGATATGCTTTAGATATAAAGTACATATTCCACAAATGTTTAAAAGGTATGTACTAAGGAAATACAGCTATGTGTCACCATTTGTAACTCTTCTGAGCATTTAGGTGATCCTTTAAATAGAAGCAGTGTCTCTTCTAGTATCACTAGGTTACATATTTAACTTTTCTTTTTGCTTTATTACATTTCTAATAGTGACCAAGTTTTATTTGTATGATTTCTCAGTTAGTTTTTTAAAATCATTAATTTCAGTTGAAAAAGAAGGAATTGTAAAAATAGACATGAAAAAGTCAGACCTTCTGGCAACAGAAGCAAACAGTTATTGACTGCAAGCAGATTTAAAAGTTGGGGTCTGTGTCAAGGCCAAAGTTGCCAGCTCTCTGTGCCAGGTGCGGCCTGGACAGCCTGCCCCAGGGCCTCTCCCTGTCACTCTGAATTTATGAAATGGTTGCCTGAGTCCCTGAATCCTGCAGAAGAAGCATCAAGTCACCCATGGAGTGTCCCAGAGCTCCCTGCCTTGCCAGCAGTGCCCCATTTGGGCCCTGGGCACGTTGTCATTCCTCTGACAGTGTTTTTGAAGCAAGGTCTTTAAACACAGGCAGATCGTACCTCCATGGTTGAATTGGACAGCCTGAGGAGACTTGTCAGGGACAGGGATGAAACATTGGTCAGAATTGACACCACTGACGCCAGATTCCCAGCCGTGGTGGTTGGGTTCTGCTGAAGGATGACTGAAAGATGGCGCACCAGGGATGACACAGCTGCCTCAGTGGCATTGCATGTCATCGCACTGAAATTCTAGAAACAAAAATGGTTACATTGCAGAACACAATAAAATGCTTGTTTTATCAAATTTGAATTCGATTTTTTTGTCACATATAACAAAGTGTTGCATGGTCTATGATAAGTGGGTAATTATATAACAGTGATAACAGTAATGGTTGTAATTCTTGTATTCTAGACACAGCCCTAGAAGCTTTCCCAGGGACTCATTGATTTAATCCTTTCACCACACTTAGAGGGAGGTGCTATAAAAAGAAATATTTTGACATAAATTATCATCTTTGTGATATAGAACTGATATTCAGTGACTTTTGAAACAGTACCATCTAGGAAGTGGTAAAGTGCATTAAGTCCTTTTAAAAATTTTTTTTTGTTTTATTAAATACATGTACTGTTTTTTAACATCATTGCATACTCCCAAGGTTCTCCCACCGCCCTGTCACCCATGAATTGCCATCCAATCTCCTGACCCCACCCATCTCTCCCTCTACCTCTCTGACCTTGCTTTATGCTTTGGTTCTGCTGTCATTTTGTTAGTTTTAGCTTTCCCTTGTCCATTTGTTTGTTTGTTTTCCCTATATTCCACATATAGGTAAAATCACTCAGTATTTCTCTTTTTCTTTCTGGCTTATTTCTACTAGAGTGATTCTTCTTGCTCCACCCATGTTATCACAAATGCATCAAGTCTGTCTTTTTTGATTGCTGAATAATATTCTATAGTGTAAATATACCACAGCTTTCTGATCCATTTGTCTGATTGGGGGCATTTAGGTGGTTTCCCTATTCTGGCTATTGTAAATAGTGCTGCAATAAAGATGTGAATACAGGTGTCCTTTTGAATTAGTGTTTTGGTTTCCTTTGGGTAGATTCCCAGAAGTGGAATTTCTGGATCAAATGGTAATTCCATTATCAGTAGTTTGAGAGTCCTCTGCATCACTTTGCATACTAGCTGGACCAGTTTGCTTTCCCACCAGCTGTGTAAAAGTCTTCCTTTTTCTCCACATCCATGCCAGCACTTGTTGTTGCCCATTTTACTGATATGGGCCATTCTTACCAGTGTAAGGTGATGTCGTTGTGATTTTGATTTGCATTTCCCTTCTATTAGTGATGTTGAGCATTTTTTCATATGCCTGTTGGCTATTTGCATTTCCTCTTTGGAGAAGTGTATTCTCGGCTCTTCTCCCCATTTTTTGACTGAACTTTTTGCTTTGCTTCTGTTAAGTTATGTAAGTTTTTTGTGGATCTTTTATATCAGACTCTTGTCAATTGAGTGGAGTTGTACTATGTCTTGTTTAATCCACTAATCTACACTGAGAAAGTCTTGCAAGATGCAAGATAGAGGCACATGCACGGAAATATGACTACACTTATTCACTGCAAGTTTTACCTCTTCCTTGAGACACTTCCATGACACTGGGCTAGCTTGAAGGTAGCATAGAAGGCACATCCCTTCCCATCAAAACCAGTCAATCCAGAAGCCCAAATGCCATCTTGTTCTCTTTTGCTCTCTCAACTGACAGTGCAGATTTCTAGCTAGACCCCTACATCTGCTGCTCTCACACTCTAAGAAAAACTTTGGTCCCTGTTCAGCTTGGTCTAGTTTCGATCTGTGTCCAGGGCTGAAGCTAAGAAGTCTGACAAGCTACAGACACCATTGGGTCAATCCCCCTCTTCAGTTTACAGATAAGAAAACTGAGGCTCATACAAGGAGTTTTTCTATAAGCCCTTGAAAAATACCATTCTGGGATCTTCTAGCTCAGGAGCAAGATGCCTGGGACAACAGTTCTGTTCATTGTGGAGATGTGGTTGCAGAGTCAAATCTCTGAACTTGTCTTAGAGTCCCTCTTTCCTGCAACTTGTCTCAAATTCCTTGCTATTTTCTTTCATCAGTCTACCAACTTTAAGTATCTGAACCATTCTAAGTGAGTTGGTAAACAAGGTGACCTTTAGGAAGCATTGCAGGTCTGTCATTCTATGTGGTTTATCTCTGATCAACTCAACCCTTCCCTAATTTCTGATATATATGTCTCCTCAAGTGCACTAAATCTATGGTACCTTCACTTGGATCTTTGAGTTCTAGGTTTTCTGGAGTTTGAAGGCATCTTTAGCTACTGTCCTACCACCTACCTTAGATCCTCCCCCATCACTAATTTGCACTCCAGCAGCACCTCATCAAAACTGCATTTCCTGAACTTCAGCTGCCACTAGATTTCCTTCTCAGGCCTACATTCTGTGGGTTTACTAGAGTAAGACATCACCCCCAATTTCAATGTACTGGTCAATGAGACAATTTTATAGATCTACCTAGCTATGGTTACAGGGAGGTGACCACTGTGAATCTCAAAACCATGGCAAATATTCAAGGTGGAAATGCTTTACCTTCTTCAGTTCCTCCAGCTGAGAGAGCACACATTTCTCCCTGAGGACCCGCCATCCAGAGGGCTGGCAAGTGACCGTGATGGTCCCAGTGTAGCCGCTGCTACAGGGAAGAGTATACTCATCATTCTTAGACCCAAATCCAAAGACAATACTGTTACACATGGCTGGAAAAGAATGGAAATATGAAAGGAGATATGTCTTTGGAATACATTGGCACTCTATATAAACCATTATAAGAGTGCTTTACTCAAAATATTTTCAAAGAAAAAACCCAGAAAAATATTCAGAAGTTGGAGAAATTTGTCTTTAAGGCACACTTAATCATTATCTGTATTGCTTTCCTTTCTGTTGCTTTACACCTCCTACCCATGCTGATCCCTCTTTGTCGGTCTCTAATTTGTGCAACAACCTCACATTTAATGGGGTATCAACTAGCAACTATAAGGTGAAACACTCTCAGGAGATATTTTTACAATTTAAAGAAATGTTACATCTTTTAGATAACACAGAAAAAAGAATAATGGTATGTCTTAAAAGATGGGCAGTTACATTTAGAGGTGATAAGTCCGACTCTGAACCCATTTAAAAAGCTTCTCACTTTGTGATCAATCACTAGTTATTCTTGTTGCTGACCCTTAATAGCATATTCTAACCATGATTGGGATTGAAAGATAAAAATTGAATGGAAGATTCACAAGGGTTGTTATTTTTGCCTAGTATTTTGGATTCTAAATATTTGGTGAGTAAATGCTCTTAGGTGGAGAAGGGAATGTCATAAATTAAGATTAAATGCAAAGAAGTAAAAGGAAAAGAAATATATGTGAAGAAAAAATTAGGGTATTGTGCATGTGAGCCTGTGTATGTGTGTGTTAAAGACCTGTATGCATGCATTCTTTACTTGGATTGTGATTTAGAAATATGTCAGCCCCAGAGCTATTTCAACATAATGCCAATGAACTATTGCTGAATCATTTCCATCAGAGCCTGCAGTGAAATTATTCTTCCACAATGTTTATATGGAAAGGCTGAGATCAGAGAAAGGATTACCAGGGATCTGAAATAGCTGGAATCCAGTTTCATCACTGTGTAGGGGTTGGAAAGAGAGGAAGTTTTTCAGTTGAAAGTTAGTTTTGAAACAATTTTGATCAAAAAGATCTTTAAACTACTTCCTGAAGATATGCATAGGTTACTCATTACAGAACTCCCTTAAGTTAAACAGAGGCTGGAAATGCACATTACCTTTTCTAAACACTCTGAAAGAGTCATCTTCTAGTGGAAACAGCTTGTGAAGGCCCACCTTCGCCTTCTCAGACACCTGCTCAATGGCTGACAGCAGCTCAGATGTGCTGCTGGAACCAATAACTTCATACCCAGCAGTGATGGTTCCATCCCTGGAATGACTACGAAAGAAAATGAGATTGATTCGTGAGATCATTTAGGGACTACTCTGTGTGGAGCTTTGGAGTTTTAGGAATAAAACAAATTGATGTGGTCCCTGCCTTCATGGAGAAGACAAGGAAAATGAGAAAAATAATCTCTCTACATATATAACTACAAATGCTGTTATGTGTTATGAGGTACAGTGGTAAGGTTGGCCAGGAAAGGATTCTCTCTTCAGATGGTCTTTGAAATGGAGAGCTGCAGGATGAGAAAGTCAGTACAAAGAACACTGGTGTAACATGACAGCATGTGTGAAGGTCCTGTGGCAGAAAAATGTTATGAGTTTGACACACTTAAAGATGAACACCATCACAGGTCATCGAGTAAGAGAGAGATGAGGAGGAGGCAGTATTAGAGGGCTAGATAGGAGGCAGATCATATAGAGACTTAGGGTTTGAAATTTATTTTTTATTATAAGGTCTCATTCTTTGTTAAGAGGCAATGGAAATGATCATGTTTATTGCCTAAGAGCATCACTCTGATGGCTATATAGAAAATAGGGAGGCAAGCAGAGAAATTGGAAAACTAGTTAAGAAAGAACTGGCAGTGTCTGGAACTAGTGGGGTAATAGCACTTGTGGAGACAAGTGGTTAGATTTGGGTTGTATGTGAAGACAGAATAATAAGACTCACTGATAGAGCAGATGTTGGGTGTGGGAGAAAGAAACTGGTCAAAAAGAACTTCAAGGAATAGGAAAACAGTTTGTAGCATATGCATAACACAGAATGCTGCTGGGCAATAAAAAAGGAAGGAAATAGGAAAACAAAAATGAGTCTGAAAGACACTATGCTGCCTGAAAGAAATCAGACACACAAAAAAATCATACACTGGGTGATTTCATTTGTAGAAAGTTCTAGCATAGGCAAAACTAAGCAATGATAAATAAAAATAAGATCAGTGATTATTTCAAACAGGGGAAAATGTGGGTGTGGAAATCAAGTAGAAAGGCACAAATGAGAGTTTGGGGGGTGACAGAATGCTTGGTCTTGATAAGAAGTGGTTTGAACAAGCGTTTGTCAAAAATTATTGAACTGGTTCAATTGATTGAAACACTTCAGGTTTGAGCTTATCATTGTGTATAAATTACACCTCAATAAAAGAAATAAAACTAAGATTTAAAGGTTTGAGTTTGTGCAAATGGAAGAATAGAGCCTCTATACCTGAGGAAGATAAAGTGAGAAGTCAGTTAAAGGTTAAGAGGGGCCAAGTAACAGAGCTCCTATTTTAGACTCATTACATTTAATATGCTAGTGAAAACTCAAGAGGAAACATTAAATAGGCAGTTAGATAGTTGGTACTGGAATTTAGAAGAGAAGCCAAAATCAAGTAATATATTTAGAAACCATCAGCAAAAAGATGGTGCTTGAAATCATGAAAGCTATGAGGTCCCATTAACATCAAGTTAATTCTGTAGTAATTCAAAGTGGCAAACCCTGTATTATCCCTATTTTGTAGATATAGGAACTGAGTTCCAGGTTAGGTTGGTAATTATTAACAGAACCTCTGATTAGAACCTCTGACACTACATGCTCAAAATATTAATCACTACATCAATTACCACTTATAACAAGAACTAAATACACTTTTATGTAGATGCTTCCAATGTCTTTGCATTGATAGGGCTTTTCTACCTTGTTTACAAAATTTTTTTCTGTCTATTATTTCATTTGATTTAACAAATTTAAATCAACTTGGATAGGTTTTAATAATACCACTACATTTAGACAGTTGAGACTATGAGAGATTAAGATTTACTTTAAATTATGTATGTAAAAAGTAAAATCAAAATAATTACACTATAGAGACATTAATTTTTTTACTTTGATTTTGTTCATAAATTATTTGAGATAGCATATTATATACATGAAGGAATGTAGGTTAGAAACAGAAAATAGGGCCAAGGAAAAGAAAAATTATTAAATGAGTTTCAATTTAGTCTATGAGTTTAATAACAACCAAGTTCAGAGGGAAATACAATTAATTATGTTGACTTTGTTATTTAAAAAAAAGCAATATTTTTCCTTGGCATTTAATTTTCAAGAAAATTATCCATGTGGACCTTTAAACAAAAACATGAAATGACCTAAAAAATAATATCTAGGAGAGTGTCTTTATGGGAAGTGGTGCTGAAATTTTCCTATAATTTGTATTTAATTGTAAAAAATAAATATATATAAGCTATCAAGTCCTTTGACCTCACCTCTAAGTCACTTTCTTTATCAAGTGAACTTATAATAGTTAGTAATCAATGCACACATGACTAGCTAACCAAATAACTTTGGAATTAAAGCATAAGCAAAAGAATAATTTACTAAATACCACTTTATTTGCTGTAGACAATGACTACTGGATTTTGAGTTATAGTGTACACATGTTATCTATACATAAATATATTTTACCCAATTGTCCTCTCTGGCTCCCAGTTGTATAATATCATGCCCCCACCCTGCAGTTGTGGCATGCAAGCCACAGCCCTCCCTCTGCAACCCACAGCCCTCATCTCCATCCATTACCCTTCCCAAACAGGCACACAACTACATCCTGGCTCCTTTTAAGTTCTGTCTTTCTACTGTGTGTCTGCTGTTCACATCTCTGATTTCTAGCTTCAATAATCATTCAATAATTATATTCTTAACTCATTTAAATGAAAAATTAAGCTTTCTTCTTGTGATATTTTAAAGTTCATAGACTTTTGTCCAGTTTTACTAAGAATTCTGCCAGAAAGACCAGGGTTAAAATGTTTTCTGTCAAGGTCATTGAGTGAACAGTTCCAAACATTCTACAGAACTGATGCACAAAGGGATGGTCTTCTGAGACTATTGTGTTACTTACCGAAATTGGGAGACACGCACAGACTCAAAACCATGAATTCTTTTGTATGCTCCTTTAAGCTTGCAAAGAGAACAAAAGGCAATGTATTGATCTTTTTCCCCATAAAAGAAAAATATTTCGTTAAAAAATGAGTGAAAGTAATAAATAAACCAATGGAGGGAATGAACAAAGAAATCGAATAGTATATTATAACAAACACAGCTAAAAAGAAAGCTGAAAGTGTTCACACACATACACACGAGGCGCACGCATTTAATTTATTTTTTAGGTTGATAATAAGGAAGAAAGAACCAACTACCTGTTTAAAGTAAGGGATAAATTTGGTGAAAATGATGTAACAAGTACACCCAGAATCTATTTTTTTCTAAAAATAAGCCATTAATTTCTATAGACATTTAAACTGAATCTTTCTGCAAAATATCTGTGCATATCTTCTGTTGAAACAACACCTGAACCATCATGCTGGGAAGAGTTACCTTAACTAGTTTTAAATGACCTCATTTATAAAGACCAGAATTTTGTTCAGTGGTAACTCTCTTTAGCAACTCAAAAGAAAGAATGCTTTTGGAACAAATCACAAATACATTTGAGCTTAGATCATGAAAATTTTCTTTCAACAATTTAAAAATCAGAAAATAATCAAGAAGTTTTGGTATAGCATTACCCAAATAAATGAGTAGAAATGGACAAAAAAAGAAATGGAGATAACCCCACTGCTAAACTCTCAAAGAAAGAAAATGTTCAAAATATGTCAGTTATGAAAAAAACAATTAACTACTCTGTAATAACTCATTGACAATAAAAAATTAAGACTATGTATTAAATAAAATAAACATGGTGGATTGAAAACATCTGAATTTAGTTTTAAGCAACTACCTCTTACATAATAATTAGAAATTACTTACTTGAAGTTCAATTCCCGTTGCATATTTTGAGTATAAGGCAGAAGATGAATTTAAAAGGTCACTTGTAAATCTTTTATTAATTTTGAAAGTGCCCCACACCTCTATGAGAATTAAAATGATAGAGATATAAAAATGTTGCAGTTATAAAAATTATTTCCTTGATTTAATTATAGCACAAAATGATAGAAGTACAATTTCAAGCCTGTCTATTCAATAGTATATTTCCACTTATTTTTATAATGAATATTTACCAAAAACAATATAGGATGAACACAGAAAAGCAGAATTTTCAATTGTGGATTTGGAACAGCAGTGGGAAAGTGCTGGTAATCAAGACAACCTTTTAAGGAGGTAAGCACATGGCCACTCACATGACTTTACAAAAAGCATCACTGAACGCTGATGTATACCCCCAAGTAGGCCTTGAATCTTGTCTCCGTTAAAATTTTGTTAAACAAAGAACTTTTATCTTGAATGGATATTGCATTTTGTCAAATGGTTTTCCTAATTTTATATATAGGATCATATGATTCTTCACTTCTGCTAACATATATCTATCATATCAGTTGATTTACATATGCTGAATTACCTATAAATCTCACTTGCTCATGGTGCATGATTCATTTAATGTGTTGCTGAATTTGCTTTGCTGGGGGATATTTTTAAGTATTAGTTTTTGATTACTACTTTAAGAGGAAAATCATTTTTTCAGAAATATGTGAAATATTATATAGACTTGACATATGTACTAACTAATGTAGTCATCCCACAAACCTTAACTTGATATAAACCCACTCATCCTAACCCTAGAGATCATTTTCCAGAAATAAATTATAACTTGGAGATTATTTTTTTCTCTATGAACTAGATGTCCAAACCTTTGTGTATACGTGGAGGTAAGAAGTTAATTACTTTTTAACACTTTTATAATGATACATCATACTTTACTAGAGTTTTTGCCAATCTCTCCAAAAAATTTTTTTTAAACAATAAAAATACTACTTTCTTAACTCCAACATACCTCTTGCTTCCCCATCACTAATTCTGTTCCACCCCAGGACAACCCTTCCTCCAGCTCTGAACAAATCTTGATTTTCCTTCATTTTGGACCTAATCAAGTACACCTCCTTTCAAGGCCCTCCCCAGATGCAAAAATTCTTTTCCTCTTCTGAATTTCTACAGTACTGTATTTGACTTTTTTAATAGTCCCTTATACCTCTGCATCTATTTCTTATGAATGTGTCCCCTCTACTACTTTGGGACACACATATGATTCTAATCCCTGTCTGATCCATCTTTGTATCCATTGAAGATGGGTCAGGTGTGGATCATATTGCAAAAGACAGGCTTTCATCAAAATTTACTGAAAAGCTGCATTGTCTTCTCTCTTCACTGGCTCCCTAACTAGCTTACTAATTCAAATTTAGCAAAAGAAATGCTCCATTGTAAACACTTAGAATTTGTGCTGTATCTGGGTAGGAAGGTGATGCTTATTAATACAAGTTGTCCTAACCTAAGTTACTGTGGTTCTGGGAAGGGTAACCAGGGATGCCCAGGACATCTGTGATATTTTAGATCCTCCATCATTCTCTATTCAGTTCTGCCAAAACCAGAGCTTCCAGATAGTTAAACAGTCTTAAAAGAAATCTCTTGAAGGCTATTAAGTCTTGGATCATTCATTGGACTCACCTCACTTTCCACTGAATACACATCTAAGCCAATAGTAGCTTCATCAGCAACCACTATTTTTTCTAAATTAGACATTTAACATTTGTTTCATCTTGGTAATGCACTCAACAATTTAGATTATTCCTTTTCTCATAATCACTGAGTACATCTCCCTGCTTTCACAACCCTAGATTTTTATTTTCTGAAAACATATTTTGGTAAAAGACATGAAAAGAAGACAGGAAGAAAAATGGTTCCTCTATTTGAGATTTCACTTTGTCTCCCCAAATCTCAAATGAATCATAGAATTGCAAAGCTGAGCTTCATGTACTGCAAGATTAAAGAGACACCCAAACATCAACCTTGCATTTCTGAATTTCTGGCACTTATGAAACTGCATTCAATCTCTCTGTGCTCAATCCAGCCTACCAGATACACAGTCATTGCCTTTCAATCCCCCTGCAAAGACTATCTCTGCTCAGAGAGGCAAAGAGTAATACCAGATAAGAGCTAGAGAGCTCTTTGTCACCTGTTGCTAGGAAGGGCCCCAAGTGGTATCCTTATATTCTTACTTGTTCTCTCACAGAAACTGTCACCCTGGGAGAGGTTGTTGAGATGACAGTCACAGCTTTGGTGTGCTCCAGCTGTGTGAAGGGAGCATTCCTTGGGATCGAGGCATGAGGGAGGAAACCAGGTGTAGCCATCTTCACAGTCACAATGAAGGAACCCATTCTGATTAGCACAATCTGTAGGAGAAACAGAGCTTGGTCTCATGGGGTCTGGTTCACAAATGACTACTGATGAACTTTAATCCTTGGCCCTTACCTAGAACATGAACCAAGCATTTCTTACTGAAGCCTAGAAGGATAAAAACAAGATGGCAAAATGTATGCTTAGCGTAAGGAAATGTCCAATTCAACAGTTCAAGGTTGGAATCAGAAACTTAGCAAGCATAAAAATCAAAGTCAAATGGCAAAGTATAACATCCAAAAGAAAGATGTCTGCCCAGTGTATAGCCCTTGGAGAAGCAAAAGGGAGCCTACTTCAAGGGCTCTAGAGGGGAATGGTCCATTATCTTATGGAAGCTTCCCCCATTCATAGAGCAACACTCTCAGTAAGGTACTGTAAGCAAAATTTAAAAAAATGTCAGAGGTTTTTTTTGAGTTAAGATGAACATTTCCATTAGTCATTCCCCTATGTTCATTTCCTTCAATCTGTCATAAAATTTCTATCAAAATCATGCCTTTTCAGTGGACAAAAATTTGGAGCAATGACATCAGATGCCCACATAAAAATATACACAATGGTGTGCAGTGAATAGTTCTCAAACTTTACCAAACATCAGAATAACCTGAAAGATCTCACCCTAAGGTTCATGAATCTGTAAATCTGAGATGGAGCCAGGGATATACATTTCTGTTAAATTCCCTGATAATTGCTGGATTGGGCATCACACTTTGAAAAATCAGCTCACTTCTGAGAACCCATCATTCTCACTATTAATAGTATTTACCAAATATTTCTTCTTTTCTAGTGAGATTGCAGAGCCTGTCTGCTCCCCCACTCCTCAGGCCAATTGGTTGTGAGTAGAATTAGTGTGTCTCATTTCTAAGTTAAAGAATGCAATTATCACTGTAAGATGTCCCAGTGTTCCATTTCTTTATGGCTGAGAACAGGTACGTTTGAAACAGTATCTAATTCATCAGCCTAAGTATCCACACAACCATCACAAATACAGCCCCTCTGTCAACCCACAATGGGCCTACAGAAAGAAGAAATGAAACATGTGCTCTTTAAAACCACAAAGGTTATAAGGATGGTTGTTTCCACATCATAATCTAACATATCCTGACTGATTCATCAGCATCCCCATTTCCACCCTGGCCCAGAGTTGACTTACATGTGGTGGCCTTTGCTCTAATAATCTTCATTGGTCCTTGTAACCATAATGATGGAAGTTTCAACCGCTTTAGAAAATTCTTCAAGTGTCTTTTATCCTTGGAATCTCTATAGTCTACCTGAAGTAGTAACTCATATTCCTGGGATGGGCCTAAGAAGAGAAAGACAATGCAGTGGTTTCCTTCTCCATCTGGGAGTAAGTATTAGCAAGGAAGTGACCATGAAATAATCATCAGATCTAATCTGGAGGTTAGGGGGCCCCATCATCGTCATTGATTTTCACTCTTCCAGACATTGACTGAAAATGAGCATCCAGAACAAATACCTGCAGGCCTTCCCATATGTGCCTGAAATGTCCATCCACTCATTTCTCTTACTCATAAATTCTTGAACCTACTTTTGCATCACCCTCCCAGCTGCACACATTTCCACAGGTTGCTTCTAAAGTCAAGTTTCAGGATGAATGAGACAAAGAGGTCAGAAAAATCCTCGTCACTCTCCCCTCCTCCTCCCCAAGCTCTGGCCTTCAAGAAGTATCTTCAAGATAGAACCCCCAAGCTCTTTCTAAAGAGCCTTTCCTTCTATTAACATGCTCTATTAATTAGTGGAGCTTAAGTACTCATGTGAAATTCAGAAGGAAAAAAAATTACTTGAGCCTTCATTATATCCTCATCTCCACTTTATACAGTGTTGCCCTCAGGAGGAGTCATGGAGTGTTTGGTGATGGAAAAGACAATGAATCCTATGAGTCTTCTCCCATCCCATCATTTCAATAAATTGAAACTTATTGTGAAGCTGTATGATGTTTCAAGATCCTCCTAAATTCATTTTACTGACCCAGATTAAGAATGTAAAAGACCTTAGAGAAAAGGAAATAAAAGGTGAACATCCCTCTACCCTGGCTCTTATTTTATTGCCATTGACTGCAATGTCTCTTAGAAATCTCTTGGTGACCTCAGGACACCATCATGTTTTCTGCATGAGCAGATGAGATGGGGATCTTCTCAGAAAGACGCTAAGAAGGTGACAAGTGGATGAGGTTGCAACATGTCCCAGTACATTTACAAGAGTCTTCTCTCTGACATAGTCTCCACTATCACACACTGTAGAGCCTTAGCTTCCTTCTCAAACTGTTCCCAACCTTGCCAGGCTAGAATTTCTGACCCAGATGTTAGGAGTCACATCAAGCAGTGGCAGCTAAAGGGATTTCTACTCCCACTTCCCAAATGGGTAAAAGGTCGGGAATGGGAGAAAGATTGACCCTGGTCACACTGGCAGGGGTTAATGGCACTGGATCAGGAGTCAGACTGACTAGGTTTGAATTATGCTCTTGTCCCTCAGCTCTGTGCTTTAGTTTCACTCTTTATAAAATGAAAATGACCATTGTACATAACTCCAAGAGTCAGTGTGAAGATTTAATTCAGCTAACACACCTAATATAATATCCACCATATAGTTACATTGCAATAAATACCTGCTGTAATTTTACTGTCAGGGAAAATGTACTCAAGGCATTCAGAGTTGAAATGTTGATTTCATTTTCTAAAGAATAATAGCTTTGTGTGGTGGGGAATTCTAGGCACTATTAGCACATTGCTAGATGGCAGATTCATTGTACCATAGAAAATCTTTGGAGACTGACCCAGGAGACTAACAGCTCTGTGTGTATAACATTGTTTTTTCTGAGACATGTATTCCCTGATTGAAATACCAGACCCACAAATTAAATTTCAGAAAATAACCCTTTCTTAGATTGAAGGCTATGCCCACTGGTGGCATGGTTAGGATCAAGATAAGGATGGAAAGAAAGAATGGAGCAGTCTTGAGAAGGTATAAGTAAAGATATAAATAAAGCATACTTTACTTTAAAGTCCTATTTAATCCTCACGAATGCCTTGCCAGTAGGAATTATCGTGGGGGTATTTAATAATGTGCCAAAGATTGTACAATGAGCCAGAAACAATGCTGCAGTTTGAACCTTGGTCTCTCACTTGGCACCAGGGTCCACTGAACCCACCATCTGATGAAATCTCACCTAGATACCTTTTCTTGTTCACCATGAGTTCGCTTTTTGTTTTGATGCCCTCAATTCTCTGTTGAAAAGAAAAAAATAGTGATGATGATGAGGTTTAGTCTCCATTTTGGAATGTAGCACTTTATAAAGCCTATTGTATTTTCCACTTAGATTAAAGTCATGGATCTAAAATTCAAGCCAGGGATGGTAGGAAAATAGCCAGTAAAGGTCTCATGGAGATGACTTTTTAACACAGACCTGTGTTCAAAAAGGGGGGGGGGTACGAATACTGGGGAAAATAATCAAAGAACCACCCAATTAGCAAATGCAAAAGTCCAGAGGGCAAGATATGCCTGATGTATGAGTGCAGAGCAAAAATATCAGAGTAGCTGGCTGAGTGGAGTGATGAAGGCATAGGGGGCAGGAAGTGAGTGTCTCCAGGGAGGTAGGTCACAGAGATCTTTCTAGACTATGACAAGCTTTTTCTTTTACTAGATTATGATGAGAACCACTGGAGAGTTCTGAGCAGAGAAAACACATGTTCTAATTTACTTTTTAGATGACTCTGCCCTGCAGGTATGTTGAGAATAGACAAGCATAGAACAATGAGAAAATTTCAGGAGTTATTGAAATAATATAAGTGAGAGATAGTGAAAGTGTTGATCAAGGTAGCAGCTGTGGTTGCCATGAGAAGTATCTGGATTCTGGTTACATTTTAAAGGTAAAGACCAAAAAGTCTCAGTGTTCAGATGTGAGTTATGAAAAGAGTTAAACATGAGAATGAGCGTTTTGCCTATCCAGCTGGTGAGATGGTGATACCGCTTGCTGTGGTAGGAAAGGAACATAAGGTTTAATGAGAAAAGAATTTAATGTTAGACACATAAAATTAAGGGGCCTAATGGATACCCAGCTGACAACACTAAGTAGGCACTAGATAGGTGAGCCTGAAGTTCAGAAGGGAGACCTCATATAGAGATATAATTTTGGGAATCATTAGCATATCAAGAACATTCAAATTATGTTGCTAGATGAAAGAAATAAGAAAATTAGTATAGACAGGGAGGAGAGCATGCAAAGATTGCTAATGCCAATCCAAATTTTTCCTCTATATAAAAGGCCATATCAGAGAATGTTTGAGTGAAAAGACAACTCCAAGATGGTTTCAGATTCTTATTTTGTATTTATGTCATCTAAGCTCCAATAGATGGAACGACTTGTCAAAGATAATACAACTAATGTCAGTAGTGTTGAACCCTAGGATTTCTGACTCCAAGTCATTTAAATCACATGGTTTCTGTTGCCTAGGTGACAGAAAGAGAGGTGGTAGAGAGAAAAAATTAGAATACATGTTAACTCACCCCCAGGGAGCCATCGTGGCTCTCAGTGATTGCGATGAAAGATATGAGCCAGAACACCCAAACTCTCATCTTCAATAGGTCTCTCTCCTCTCTCCAAAGCTGAACATCAACAGCCCAGTTCACAGTCAATGACCAGACCAGTGCTTACTGCAGAGACACAAACACAAGTAATTCAAGTCAAAATGTTAAAATGCTCAGAATTTTAAGATTGAACAAAATGATTAAAACACCTAAGTTTTTGATTATCTTTTGCTTTTCATACAAAATACATTTATTATTTCATCATTACCTCCATTTCTCTTGCAGAAGTAATATGTTTTGGTTTTCACAAATTTATTTAAAAATTGCTTAAAACCTCTTATTTAAGTAATCAGACTTGATGGAACACAGGCTACTGTAAAATCATAACTTGCTAATTTAACAAATAAGTGCATTTAGCATTCAGCTTTTTACATTTCACTTAGGCTTCCTTTTCATCTCAGTAAAACAAATATTAAGCACCAATGACTCACGTGTCACCAGGGCAACAGGCTGGGGTCTCCACGTGGCCAGGGCCCATTTGGGGTTGGAGGGGCTCTTGCAGATGGCCCCCCTACTGGCACACACTGGTGGGAGGTTCCTGGATGACCCTGCACAGGTCAGAAGTCCTACCAGGGTGCTGGCTTGTGGGAAAAGGGGTTTGAAGGGGGTGGGGGCGGGCAGAAACTCCCCTCTGATTTTACTTCCTCTGCAGTCAGTCCTCACCAGGAATAATAAAAAAAAACACATAAATAATTCAGCTGCAGACACAGAGGAGGTCAGGAATGACTATAGACACTGGACACACCCATCTCCTGGGCAGGACCCAAAAAGAACACGAAGGGAACCACTGTACAAAGCACTGTGTGGCGAATTATAGTGCTGACTTATCACAAAATTATACCTGCACCATCACTGGGGGCTAGGAGGCAAAATCCCAGATCAGAGATGCATACAGCAAGAACAAGGCCCCTCCTTCAACACAGGGGGAGGAAGGCCACAGAAATGTGGCAGTGGCCTCACGGCAGAGCTGCAAATCAAGAGAGAGGAGACGAACAGAATTAACCATCTGCTGATGTCTATCTCCATTAAGGAACATCTCTATGGACAAGGGATGGAGAACATATTCCCTAAAGAAAAAGCCAGAGCTATAAGGCAAAGAGGCAGCAAAATGGGACAGAAACCAGAATGGAGGAAACAGCCAGCAAGGAGGAAGCACTGATAGGCTCTAAAGGAGCCCACACTGGCTGGCTAACACAAAGTTAAGACTGAAAATCTAAGCAGCACAGTCTAATGTGTCCCAGAAATGCAGATCCTCACCCAGGAAAAGAATATTGCTTCTAATAAAGGGGAGACCAATAGGCTAAACATGGTCCAACAAACAGCAACGAGAGAGGAGTCAGAGTAACTGGAGTGGGGTTAGGTGGGGCATACCCAAGAGGATCAACAACATTTAAAGATGACCAATGTCAAATGAAATTCAAAAAAATGAAAAAAAAAAGTATATATAATCCCAAACCTACTGAATCAGAATCTGCTTTTAACAAGACCCCTGAGTTATTCTTATGCACAGTAAAGTTTGAGATACCTGGGGCTAAATGGATGAGCCCCATAAATCGCCTATAAACCTGGCCAGTTTAAACAATGCTCTATTATAGCAGAGGTTTATTTTTCAATTTCTCTTTTATCATAAATCTCATACCTCATATTAAAAAAATAAAAAAAGAATAAAGGACTTTTAGAACCATTAATATAAGTATAAAATCTGAATGTTTATGCATAAAAATAAGTATTAATTGAATATTCTTATAGTTGATCTAATATCTTATAGTGATGTATTTAACAAAAAATTGTTCTCAAGTTTATGATTAACTCAGAAAAATGCAATATAATCATGATCACAAAATCTATCCTCAGGCTATTTGATGTCAATTAAAAAAATCATGTTAGAACTGTTCCATTCCATACATTAGTCATTAAGCATAAGTGGTAATCTAAATTTTAATTAATATTAATTAAAATTAAAAATTCAGTTTTCAGTCACACTAATCACCTTTCAAGAGCTCAATGGTCTCATGTTGTTCATGACTACACCTAATGATTTCCATCATTGCTAAAAGTTTTATTAGGAAGAGAATATAATTCAGCTTTAAGAAAAATTGAAATCTTGTCCTGTGCTACAACAGGGATGAAGCTTGAGGATATTATGTTATATAAAATAAACTAGTCAACAGAAAAACAATTATGATATAATAATTCAACTTAAATGAGGTAGCTAAATAAGTCAAATTCATAGAAATAAAAAGTACAATGGTAGCTGCCAGAAGTCAGGAGGGCAAAATAAAGTTTCTAAGTCAATGGATACAGTTTCAGTGTTTCCAGAGGGAAAAAAAAATTAGTGCTTCATTTCACAATATGTGAATATACTAACCGGTGTACACTTAAAAATAGTTTAAATTATATATTTTATTTGTTCTATTTTTTTACCACAATGGTTTTTTTTTTTCCCAATAATTTATTAAACAGCATTGACTGAACATGAAGAAATGTTTCCCTTGGTTTCTCTAGGTTTCTTTCAGAATGCACAGGAAATGTTTAAAAACTACGATTCTCAAACTCAATAGTAAATCATTAAAATAAGTGGCCTGGATTAGCAGGATAGAAATTAAAGAGTCAGCTTTCCCCATGCCCCCATCCCCTCCTTCCTGGGTATACTTTAAACTTCATGCTCACCCTCAAGAGCACCTGCCCCACACAGCTCTCTATTCTATGAGAGGAGTTATTAAAGACAGGACAATGACTGCCACACTGTGGTCTCCAAGCTTGGGAAACAGGCAGTTGTACACAAGCAACTTTTGTACTTACCTTCTTCCTGAAGGGACTGGTTCTCTCAGCCCTTACCTTCATACTTGCCAGGACATGTTCAAATGTGTTCTTTCTCTGACCTGTTCCTACTGCTTTTCAAGAGTGACAATATTTGTCTCCAAAGCAGTGTTTTTCAAACAGCTTTGACTGTTTTATATAGGTATACTATATAAATATAATAAATGTGTATTTTACATGTTAGGTATGTATTAGATACATATATATTATATATATTAGATAATGAACAGTTTCAAGAAATGTAACCTATTTCTTTTTCTAAACTAAGAATAAATAAAAAAGATCCAATATGTTTCCATACCATAATCTAACCTATGGATATTTTATATTTGAATAATATATATTTGCTCTTATTTTGCTTCATTTTTTAGTAAAATTTTGTTCTGCTAAATTTATTTCCCAATCCCTACCTATAGTGCAGTCACACAACAGAAGAAGCTCAAGCTCTTTCCAGTTCCTTTTCCCTCCTCTCTTTTTTCATCTCCAGGAAAAATATTTTTAAGGTTAATTGCTTGGTACTGCTTGAAAAGCTGGAGATTTCAAAGAAGAGTTGTGGTGCATATGGGTATGACATAGCTTCTCTTTGTGCAAACACCTGCTTCCAAACTGGAGGCCTGACCCTGCTGTCTCTCTCTTTTCCTCTCTCTTCTCTTTCTCTCTACCTCTACCTCTCTCTGTCTCTCTCTCTTTGTCTCTCTCTCTCAAAATTCTTCTTTCTCCCAAAAGGAGTCCATACCTGATGTTGTAAACTCATCCCCAAAAGAAGACTTGGATGATAGCTGTGGGCACTATGAGGAAACTCTGTTCCTCTTCCAGCCATGCTTCGGGATTGTCACCTCAGACTTGCTAGAAATGGTAACCTGTCACATATAGTTAAGATAGACCAATTATAAATAGCTGAACTACAAAATAGGTGGTGGTACAGGAGGCGGATCAGGAGAAAGAGGGAGAGAGGAAGAAGAGGAGAGAGGGAAAGGAAGGAGAAAGGGTGAGAAACCACTTAATTTGAAAATATAGGTGCTTCCATTCTTCCCTAAACTTTTACATCTCATGCCAGGCTCAGCATGTGCTTTATGAGAACTTTCCAAGTGATTATGGCTATGAGTAAAAAATTTTTTCTTCCCTTCCTTGATACACGCAGGTCCTTTTGAATAGGGTTAGCAGACTGAGTTTCAGATCAATAATGAATAATTTTTTCATGTAAGTATAAACTTTCAATATATGTACATTAGTCATTATCCAGAATTATTTGTTGCTTTTCTATTCCCAATTTTAACTATATTCCACTAGTCAAAGATGGGACTGTGTATCTACAGGCAGATGGATCAAAAATGGCTTTGTAGCCCAACAGTTCAGGTCACAGTTTTGACATTTATCAGCTAGATATCCTCTGACATTTTCATAAGCTTTCTATTCCTCCACTCATTCTTCTCTAAGCTGAGGAGAACAGTACTTAACTCAGGAGTGTTTGGGGGAATTGAACAAGTTATAGACTATGAAGCACTCAGATCAGTGGCAGGGGTTAAACCTCAATTGTACTTACTATCAGTGTGAAAATTAATAGCATTTCAATCTCAACACCTATTTTCATAGTTACTTGCTGGATTATATAAAAATTTGATTTTAATTCTGAATCAAATTGGCTTATCAAATAACAGGTGTTCTGGGTTGACCACAGCTGTGCAAAAGGAGGACTCTAGTCTTAAAGAAATACAAATATATTTTCACAAAAACAGAATGATATAACTCGAAATAGGATCCTCAGAAGTGAAGATGCCAGGAAATAATGTGTGTATGTGCAGATGTATGTGTTAATGTGTGATGCTGTATGTACAAACGTCCACAGGATAATACTGAATCCCATTCATCTCTACTAGATGCAAAGCCCACAGTATTTTCAGAATTTCTTGTCAAGCTGGAGGGGTTCTGACTATGAAAAACATTCTCCTGGTCTATGTCTTCTTGCTGCAGAAGAGGAGGTAATGTCATCAGCACACCACACGAACACCACATGCGCATGCGCACACCACAACTCTTTCAATGGCGACAGGAACACGTGATGCCTGCCTTACAACTGTGTTGGCATCGGTTTCCGGGGGGGAGCCTTGACCCACTCACTTCCTTGAATTCATCCAAATGAATCTATTTCTGATAGAGAAATCATTTCATAGAGAACAATCATGACATTTTGATCTTACGCCTTAGCAGATGGAGATTCATTGTCTTCCTCTTCTTCAGTTTAGTATTTATGGGTTCTAAATATCATTTATTTATGTCAACAGCTATCTCCTTATCAAGATGGTGCTTAGAAACTGCTCACACCTACACTTTGCAGCATATTTAACAACAATCTAATTTTAGGCACAACTGAACTCTGGGGCTGCTTTCCTGGCATCAGTATTTATGGGATCATGTTTCTTCCTCTATAAATAGAATTCCCAGTAGTGCTGTCTTCCTCCTCTCTGTCTTAAACTCACATGTGTACACATAATACATACACATACACCAATGGAAAAAGCATATCTCTCCACTTAAGATCTGAAAGAAATTATGACTCACATAGTAGGAGTCAGAAGACCTGTTAAAATCTTGGTTCTGCTAGAAAAAATCATATTAGCAGAAACAAGTCAAAAAGATAAAGACAGACACAAAATGGATTCACTACTATGTGGGACTTGGGAAAGATAAACAAAAAACTATGAAGAAAAGTAAAAAAAAAAGCTAACAACCAAATTGAAAGACACAACTGGGGGGGGGGGTGGCGGAACAAAGGAGGAAGGTGGGGGGGGTGAATCCTGGGGATTACAAGGATGTGAAATTTATATATAAATAAATTATTTGCTTCAAAAAAATCTTGGTTCTACCTGGGCTTTGAGTCTATTTTTTTAGTAACATTTTCATTTGGATCCATATTTACATGGCACATTTGAGCAAATTCTTTACTGAAAGTTTGTTTCTTTAGATAGTCAAGTAGTGTAAATAACAGTGAAAAGATAAGTGGGACAACAGAAGAGGAACCAATTCCACATCTGGAAAAATGCTTAAAGATTTGATCAATTTTGTGAGTTAGAAAAACTTCAAGGACTACAATTTAAGGTTATTTAAAATTTCAATGAATGCCTATATAAATGTGGATATGGAAAATTTTAAACACATATATCATAGTTTCGCATGTTTGTTATACAAACGTAGTAGAAAAAGGCCTACATGAATTAGATCCTTGCCCCAGATTTGTCTCTTATCTATTATAACTTATGAAAGTTAAAAAAAAAATTCTCTGCACTCAATTTCCTCCTCTATAAAATAAAAAGTTTAAAAGGTCGACTCAGACCCATTCACATTCAAATAGTCTTATTATTTGTCCATTCTATTTATAGACTATTCAATAATTCTGTCATCTTTATTGTTATTTTCATTACTGCCAGTCATCAGATCTAAGTCTGAAAAGATTAAATATTTTTGTTTGTTGTTTTGTTGTTTTTCTTCTCTAATTATAACTTGAACATTTTTTAGATGGATTAAGACCCTACTAAGAATTAAGTCTTTGGGTTTATATTAGTAGCACAGTTTTTAAGAACTCTAGATTTATTTGACAGGAAGAGAAAATAGAGATTATTGAGCCCAGCTCTCTTCCCTGCAATGCCTGATCAGTCTGCTGCACTTATTTATTCAGTCACTGCACACTGAGAGCCTCCAGTGAACAGGGCACAGTAGAGCCAGATCCTGCAAGGTGCACAGACTGTTAACAAAAAGACTCAGGGAGATATAGGGGCATGGCAGCTGCCGCCGCAAGAGGAGCTCCTAAAACAGGAATCTGAACCTATTTTTGAAAACTATGGCTGGGGAGCTGAAGTCTTTTCGTTACAGAGCTCCTACTTAAACTCTATGAGGTTTCAGCAGATGAATCTCCCTTCAGAGTTGTTTTTACCTGACCTGATCCTTCTTTTTTAATTTACTTGGCTTTTTGTTCTTATTTTCCTTTTCAATCCAAAAATGGAGGAACCTTTTTGACACCTGTCTGAGTGATCTGCCACTATTTGGACCTCAGCAGCATTCTTCTGTTGCTGCTAACCGCAGTGCCTCCCTGCTCTCTGATCCCGCCTCACAAGGATTTTGGGTTTCCACATCTGTTTAGTCTACAATGTCTTAGAAGAGATACCAGATGTTTTGGTTTTCTTAGCTCATTGCCCAGTACTTCTTCTGGTGTCTTACCATATCAGAGTTCTCACAGAAATGTCTAGCTCAATAGCAGTTTTTAAAGCCTGGGCATCAGCCTCACCAGATGACTCTATCCCAACCTTTTTTTAACTGAGTATTGACTCCTACCACTCATAGTTTGATAGAGAGGAAGTTACGACCAAACTCCTAATGATTAAGTAGTGGCATTCTAGAGCAGAGTTACTAATCTCAACCCAAGGACTTAATTTTTAGTAGGGTCTCAGTCCATCTCAAAAATGCTCAAGAGTTATAATTACAGGAGAAGAAAACAACAACAACAACAAATATTTAATCTCTTCAGGTTTAGAGTTGATGAATGGCAGTAATGAAGATAACAATAAAAATGATAGAAGAGCTCAAACTCTTTCTCCCAGTCATGTTTTCAGTACAATATGGAGAGTCAGCTTGTCTGGAATCCTCTGGGCATATTTATCTCCCGTTTTCTTCCCCAACCCATCTTTTCCATCAACATGGTTTACGGAGAGAAAATTTCAGAGAATTTGAGCTGCTAATTGTTTGCTTGAAAAAAAAAAGTACCTGAATAGCTCTCCAGGATGTGTGATAGGTGCATAATATAAATAAGAAAACTCTAATTTATAAAAAAAAAAAAAACTTTCATATGTACTGACTTAATTATTTTTGATAGTCTTGTAAATTAAGTGAGAATGATTTCCATTTCACACTTGTGGAAAATAAAAGGGGTAGACTAAATTCCCAATGGAAAGAACTATAACTGTTTCTCTAAGTTCATTTCATAAAAGAGCCCAGATATCCCCTTTTGACTATGGATCAGTACTTTTTGTTGCTTAGGGCAAGATTTTGATAGTCATGATTGTTCATATGATCTGCACCTGAGTTTCTTACAAATAAGCTCTCTTTTTTCAGGAAAAAGAAAAATATTTGTTTCAAAACTATTTCTTACATGTGAGTGTCATCAGCACCAAACGGTATTCAGCTGTCTAAAGAGGAAAGAACAATTCATCAAGATGACTGGACAGAATCTATAGAAGAGACAATGGGGTCTTCATGTGTGAATAGTAGGATGGAACATGTACTAAAGTTTTCATGGGAGATGTATTTGTAGATGTATCAGACAAATACTTGACTGCTCATTCAATGTTTTTACTGGTAAAAGTTAATTATTTCAATTCTACCCCAATATGCACATTAATAGTATTTTCATTACAATATCCTTAGAGTCAAAATGAGTCTCTTAATCATATTCTCCAAATGAGTTATCTAACAGAATCAGTTGCTGGGCAGTCCACCCATCCTGAACATCCTACTCAAAAACCTTCCATGTTTCACACTAGGTGCAAATGAAAGCAGAGACATTAGTATAGCTAATTTGGTTGCTTGGATCCCTACAATTTGTTCCTAAATGACCTTTCTAATAAGTCTCATTTAATGTGTCCTTAACTCCAGGAAGCCAAAATTTTCTAAGAAACAGTGAAAGTATACTTCAAAAGGTTTATGTAGCTTGAGTTTTGATGGGGATGGCCAAATTGTCCTAATTTGTACCATTTCACACTCGTGGGTAAGGTGTAGATAGAATCTTATTTCATCACATTGTCCCCAACATTTTTTTAAAATTTGCTAAACTGATAGGTAAAATTTTTATGAAATTGCCTCAATTTTCCTGTCTTTGACTTTTAGTAAGATTAAGGTTTTTTTCAGATGTTTATTGCTATTTGTATTTTTTTCTCCTATTTGACCACTTAACTCTCTGATCTAAATTATTCTATTAGAATGCTCTTCTTTTGCTTAGGAATTGCTTCTGAGGAACATGGATATTAACTCTGTGTGTCACTTATATTATAAATAGTTACTGCCATTTGCCTGGTCTTTTAACTTTCTGTGTTGTCTAGTTTCTCACAAAGGTTAGAAGTGGTCACGCAATAATATATCATCTTATCCATTATAAGTTTTCAACGTAAGGTCATATTAAGAATTCTTTTCCTATAAAAATTGTAAAAAAATTCTATTATATTTTCTTTTACCTCTTCTTTCATTTAATTTTTAAAATACATCTAAATCTTTACTACTTCTGAATTTATTTTAGGTTTTGGTAAAAAATTAAGTTTACTTTCTTTTTTCTCCAAATGAATAAACCATTCTTTATCAAGACCACCTTGATGTCTCTCCATTAGTTTTTTTAAATTATATATTTTTATTGAAATAATATTGGTTTATAGCATTGTAAGTGGTTTAGATATATAAAGTCACATCTCTTCACATGCATATCACCACAGCACACCCACTACCAAATCACCCTGATCCTCCACCATAGTCTTTAGCAATTTAAAATCCACTTTTCATAAATTTTGACTTGAATATTCTTTAACTCTACTGCTATCTGTGTCATTTCTTTTCCTAATTAATTGCTTAGTTGGTCAACAACATAGAAACATAAGAAGATATCACTGAGTGTCTTATTAAAAATAATTAACCTATAAGTCTGAGCGATTAAGCATAAGGAAGTCATCAAGGAAAACTAAAGTACAGACACAAATATGAAAGGCTGACATGGAAACTTTAATCTGTTTAACACAAAGTCTTTTTACCTAAAACATTGCATGTGTGAATCTGTCCCATTGTGACAGGCTGTCCTAACACTATAAATTTAGAGTATAATCTTGTTTATTCCTAAATAATAAAGAATTCGATTTTTGCTTTATTTTATGAGGAAAAAAGAAGCAAAAGACTTTAATGTCTTTATTTTAAGACTTTATTTTAACAGAAAACAAAACACAAACTATAGTTCTTGATGTCTGTGGGCCTCTGGAGATTAAAAACTGATATTTGTACTCAGGACCCCAGGGATACAATGGTGACTTGATAAAGCTTACCAGTAAGAACTATATTTTGCACAGTTGTAGGCTATATACCTTATTGCTGTTCATGTCTTTGCATTTTGATTATTCAACTCATTGCACAGGAACAATTTACTGTAAAACTGTAACATGCCCAGGCATTTTCATATAAGTTAATTCGTTTATATGAACTCATTTTCAAATAAGTTAATTTCATCTCAACATTCCAGAGTCTAGTCTCCCTTCTATCAATGAACAGGGTCTCTCTTGAATTTATATGTGGCTTCCTAGGCAGAGGTGTAATAAGACAGCCTCCCCTCCTCCCTCCTTTGCAGCAGCTGGGATTCAGCAAGAGTACAATCAGTTGTGCATGTGAGAATGCTTCAAGTAATGATTGTATACACTTTTTGCACTAAGCTTCCAGATTTCTAGATTGTATTCACAGCTATTGCAACCATATACCTCCCCAGTTCCAGACCTTCACAGCCTGTGGGACCTTCTCTGCTTAGACAAACACAGTCTTGGAGAAATCTATAACATGTTTGGAAACAGGGTTTCCCCATCTCAGTAGCTATGAGTATGCTATGTATGCCAAAGAACTTTAGAAAGAGAATAAGGTGGAATATTTTCAAAGTCGTAGTGCACAGGTTTAGAATGGGTGAAATGCTTCATAAGGACTTACTTTATGGTTTCATAAGGACTTACTTTAAGCAAAACTGAGAAATCAGTGACATTTATTTTAGGGATGACCCTCCTCCACTTTCTGAATCATTCACCCATGTGATCTATCATTGCTAACACCCTTAGATATCAAAGCTTCTCTAGGTTCTTCTAGTTTAAACTAGCTCCCAACTGGACTGCTAAAATCAGTCACTTCTTAATCTGAATGAATGTGTTCAAACTTTAACAAGGGGAACATTTGTATCCTCTTAATTGTGGAATGAATAATATCAGAAGGAATATTGATGCAAATGTCTAGTGCTCCCTTATCCTCAGAACTTTAAGAGATAGCCTCTCTAGTAACAATCTTCACCTGGCTTATAAAGAAATTTGTCACCTTTATAGAGAAGCAAGACATATTTACCTACAAGACAAGTCAGCAACATTTTATATCAACTTGTTGCATACAAAATTAGTGTTCCCAAGTCAATATGAAATCTTAATGCTTGTTGTTACCATCTTGCAAATTAGGTAACCTGAATGACAAAAGCTAAATAATTTGCTCAAAGTTTCACTACTGTTCATGGTTGAACAAAGTACTGTTACCAACTATAATATGGATGGATAATTAGTAATGGATTTATTTTAGAAAAAAAGCTCAACAAAGGGCTTGTGCTAATATTCCAATAAATTGTGGAATCGTTTTAAAATCTATTTTTGTGATTCCTCTTTAAAATCTCCAACTCATATGTGTTATTATTATCAGGTTAAGTTTAACAGATATCATGGGGAATTTTCTCCACATCTCTCCCACTTTGATTTTTTTAAACTTCTTTTAATCTGTCAGATATGGACGGATAACAAAATATATCAAGTTAACATACAGGAGTTTTTCATTTTTGAAAAAAGAAGAAAATGAAAAATTACAAAATTTCAAAACCTGTTAGAAAAAATAATTTTCTTTATTTATTTTCTTTCTTTCTTTCTTTCTTTCTTTATTTATTTATTTATTTATTTATTTATTTATTTATTTATTTAGGGGCAGGAAGGTGGCAAACAGGTTCAGTTTTGGGATTTTTCAGTCTAGGGTGGGAGTTAAATTGGCAAGTACATTCTGGATGTACTTACATCTGTAAAAATGTAAATTAATTTATCCTAAAATAAGAACAAACTTAATCCTTATTTTAAGTTATTTATTTGAAACTGTAATATATTGTTACATATATTTTATGTATTTTTATATTTTTATGAAGATAATATTTTTAAGAAGTGCTTTCTTCCCCATCAATCTGTGTTCCAGATACATCAGAAAAACAGAAGTTACTTAACAGCTGGAAAGAGAAGGGTGTGACTGGAGTCAGAAAACCAAGAGTTTGCAACTCAGCAAATCACTTCAACCTCTACAGCTACCAAGAGAATGAAGTCTGTTTTCTCTATTGTTTTGTGGAACTTTCTTCAGGAAATGAGGCGGTGAAATCAGAATTTTCTCCATGGCGAGGAGCGGGGGATACTATCTCGGATTAACAGTACTGGTGATAGTAATACACAGTCAAGCAATCAAATCACAGCTATTGGGCTTACCTGGTGATTCCACTCTTCACACCACAGCTCAAGGGATCCCGTCACCCAGTGCACCTGTGGTCTAGTCACTCCTTAGGCTGCGTGAAAGGCAATGTTAACGTCTGAACTACGTCTGATTGCTGGCATGGACACAGGTTCACTGATTCATCAGCCACTCCCTGGTGCAAGTCAGTGCCCTGCAGGAGACAAGTTCCGACACACCCCCTACTAGAAGGTAAAAAAAGCTACTTTAGAGCTGACACTCCTTCCCTCTTAGGGTCATTATCAAGCCTGACCAGAGCTTAGCCCCAAACCTAGCTATTCTCCCCAGCAGAGGCTGAAGCTCTGAAATCACAGAGGGAAAATGGAAGAAATGCCGCTGGGGAACGCGTGTAACCCGCTGACCTAGATCAGGTTGCTACAAAATGCCACTCTGTTGAGCTTTCGGGTCCAGCGCTGTGGGCACTCTGGTTAATACCCCATAAAGCGGAAGGAATGCAGCCTTTTGTGGCTCATTGCAGTTGCAGGAGGGTGGGTAATTTCTGGGAGTTGGAAGTGGGGCAAGGTGTTAGCTTTGCCTTTTTGACAGGCTCACTCAAAGCTGAAGAATCAACTTGCTACTTTCCCGAAGAAACCTCTGACTTCTGAGGGGATAATATGGAGAAAGGACCAGAAAAAGAGAACCAGCAGCTCACATGGAGGAGAGTGAATCTCAGTATGTTCTCTGTCCTTAGAAAACCTGGAGTTACTCTTACGAACTTCACTAATAAAAGTTTCTTTCCTTTCTAAGTAGTCATAAAATTTGAAAACTCACATTTGATTTGTGGTGATGTATAATGTTGAAGCATAAAATAAAATTATATTACAATAGAAATATAAACTCTAAAAGTTATATGTAAATGATGAGGACTATAAAAAGGAAACTATGAAAGTTGGCAGTTTATTTTAAAAAATAATGCAAATAAAGTCCTATGAGTTAACTACACTATTTTGTAAATTTGCAACTTAACACAGGAAAGAGCTTCTGAACTCTTAGTAAAGAGGAAATTAATCAGGTATATTGTTGTTATAATCAGAAAATGGTTGTATTCCTCTTCTCTGAAGGTGAAAATGGCCACTAAAGCACTGACAATTATTTTTATAACTTTTTCAACTGATTACAATATATATATATATACTATATATATATATATTCACATCATTGTATACCCCGAGGTTCTTCCACCACCTGTCACCCGTGAACTGCCATTCCAATATCCCGAGCCCATCCCTCCCCCGACTTTTCCCATCTTGCTTTATGCTTTAGCTCTGCTGTCAGTTTATTAGTTTTAACTTTTTCTTGTCCATTTGTTTGCTTTCTCTATATCCTGCATATAGGTGAGATTGTCCAGCAATTCTCTTTTGCTTTCTGACTTATTTTCATTAGCATGATTACTTCTAGGTCCATCCATAGTATCAAAAATGCATCAAATTTGTCTTTTTTGATTGCAGAATAACATTCCATTGTGCACATGTACCACAACTTTCTGATCTGCTCATCTTCTTTGAGGCATTTGGGTTGTTTCCACATTCTGGCTATTGTAAATAGGTGCTCTAAAAATTCTAACCAAAATTATGGTTTTTTTACAGTAAGCAATACTCCTCTAAACTTCATTTTGAAAATCATTAATGCTGAAAGACTTAAACACAATAGGACCCTGTTTCCAACACCAGCTGGACCACTTGGCCCTTGTCATAACTCTTCATGATCAAGTCTGATTCTGATCTAACAGAAAAATCTCTCAATGCCCAAGAGCATCTGTGTACCTAGCAACTTTGACTTTTACCAACCTTCCCAGAACAGAGCTGATCTCATAACTTAACCAAGTTAATTCCATTCTCTTGTGATTTTATGGAGTACTTTCCAGGATTTATCAGTTACAGGTGGAGATAAACCTGCAATTCAATTAAGATTGAATTGAATATAATTGAAATTCAATTATATTGAATTTCTATTCAATATAAAGGATCAGACACTTCTAGAAATATATGCCCTTATTCAGTTGTTGGAATGTCTAAAGTCCCAGGGTGAGATGCTATGTTTTCAGCTCTGGGGCTTTCTTTTCCTATTATCTGAACTGAAATGCAAGTGCAGCAGGAGCATGTAAGTCCCTGACATCTTAGTGGAATTTGTTTATAAAATGGGATCAATAAACTATTAATTACTTAGAGAGGAAAGTGGCTGTGGAATTGGGTAACACTAAGTGGGAAGAGTAAGTTCACAGTAGAAGAGCAGACAAAGTTCCAATCAGTGTGAAGGCTAATGTAGGGAAAGATTGAAGCTTACTTACCTCCTGCTTTTTGGGTTAAAAACCAACATTTGAAGACTGATTTATGGTTCTCAAGACCAAAGGAATCTGTCGTTACTTACTAGACTCAAAATATTTCAGTGGCTACTAGAAAGCTAAACAGACAGTAGGTATCAATGATTTCATGAGTACATTGTTTTGAAGAGAAATCTGAATCTAAACAAATAATGAATTTCATAGTTTGTTAGTTTCATATCTAAAAGAAGTAGATCATAGTAGGCCCAATATTAGGTTGTTTCAGAAATAGGGTGTGTTCTTGAATTTCTGATGATTCACCATTAAACCACTTATGAATTAGAGTTTCCTCCTCAAAATCATTTAGCCCATGAGATGCTGAATACCTCAGTACACCTTGGTTAGGTTGCCCACTCTCCAGTTCCTGCAGAGGAGAAAGGCTAATTTGTTTTGCAAAGGTGGAACTGAGAAAGTATCCTCAGCAAGTGTGATTGTAAATCATTTTTGCTACAAAATCTCATACACCCATCTAGGAAGCAGAAACAAAGTGTTCACCTGATCCTACAAAGGCAGATAAACAAATGTGTTGGTTCTATCTGATATGTTAACAATTCCTTCTCCAGTGACTTGACCACAGAGCTTCCTTGGCAAAGCCAGCCCAACATTCTACAAATACCAAAGAACAAAAAGAAAGACCTGAGATTAAGGAAGAGTCTCAAGTCTCTACCTTCATCTATTTGTGTTGGTCTCAGGCACAATCTGATGATTTGTTTCCCAGGAAAAGAGCAATGTCACACACATTACAGCAACAAACCTCAGACCTGGGAGAAAGGAAACAGAAAACAGAATTATGTTATTGGAAGTAGTTATCTTAATCTTAGCATGTCAACAAACTTTCCCTGTTGTAACTGGGGGTGACTTTGAAAGCTCAGCAGACAGGTCTAGGAAATTCATGAGCCCACCCAGAGAAGATGGCTGCTGGCTGGTGGTATCTATCTATCAGAAGTGCTGGACAGTCTCTGAGTTAATCTTAAAGAAGCTCTAGTCTGAGGACAGTACAGTATAGCCAGTTGGAATAATATAGTTATTCCTGTGTGTGATAGACCCTGAACTGTGCCAGGTGACTTTATTTCATAGTGGCTAAATAGTTAAGTGCGATGCAAATCATTCGAGTATATTAAAAAAAAAAATACCTGAAAGGAGTAAAGGCAGGATAAGTTGAGTGCAAGATGTAAATTATAGTGTAAAGGTATTCCTAATTTAAATAAGGTAATCAAAACTAATATTGTCTGTACACTCCAGTCTAGCACTATAAAGAGGCACGGTGGAAATTACTGAATTATTTGAAGACAAAGCTTGTTCAATGTGGTTTAGGTTAAGTGTTTAGGGGGTGTAGTGGCATTGTGTAATAACTGTATCGCTACTTAGCATTAAAATAAAGCACATTCAAATTAGCAAAAAGAGACTTCACACAATGTAGGAAATCTGTCCCTAACCATGAGACTCAAGTATTGCAATCTACAAACAAACAAAAAAATTGCCTGGACAGCAAATTAGCAACTATCAGCATTTAGTATCAGCATCAGCACTTAGTATTCTGAGGACTATTCTAAGCAGTTCCCAGCAACCTGTGGGACAGTCACTAGTCTCACTCCCATTTTGTAAGTGAAGAAATTGAGATAAACAGTGCATAACTAAATGATTAACCATGACATAAACACAACTTGACTTAAAAGTCTGTTTTCTTAATCTATGTTCTATAGTTTCTCAAAGACAGATGGGAACTGCAAAATGAAGTATACAACCCTTGCATAGAAAAGAGAAAGTTAAAGTCATATTTAAGGCACTACTCAAAGAGCATTTCTATCATCTGAATCTTCCAAAATAAATTTGAGCACCCAGAAAAACCCTATTTCATTTCAACATTCCATTTCATTCAACAAGTAAGCCTTAAGCATCACTAAACTCAAGTGCCTGGGTAAATTGAATGGATCTAGGTAAGGTTTCTTCCTTGTTTTTATCAGTTCAGATAATAGTATTTGAATGTCAGTGATAATACTGAAAGATAAAAGACATTTAAAGTAATGAGCATTTCCCCCATCCTCACCCCTCACAGGTACCCCTTACCCCTCACTCTGTCTTTAAAATAAGAAATAAACAGCACCAAGCAAGCCACCACTCCAAACCCAGCAGACCTTCCTGGAATTGCACAAATGGCACAAACACAGTTCCAAAAACATACCCCCTGTGTTCAGTAGGGCACAGTAGAGTCTCAGTGGAACAGTTCAGCCAGATATGCTTGCAAGATTCCAGTTTTAACTATGCAGATTTTAGAGACATGGAACCTTAACAATAAGATGCATTTTCCCACCAGCCTAAAGCAACAGAGCAAAGTAACTCAAGTAAACTTTCTGAGAACAATCATGGTCTTTGGTTTAGAGGATAAAACCAAACAGACTGTCACTCAGAACCCCAAGGGTGCATTCCTGTGGATGAGAAACTCTCCCAGAAGAAAATAAATCTGATTCTGTCCCTGAGCAGTTTGTCTTTGACATTGTGCCTGTGCTCAACTTCCTCGTGAGGACAAACATCTAAAGATGTGGCCTGAGATTAAGACATTCTTTTTAACTTAAGTATTGTTTCTTTTTAGCAAACCACAAGATGACCCCAGTATTTCAGAATGTCCTTTAAGCAAAGGGAGACATCTAGTGGCCAAGATTCACAATGGAGAGGCCACCTGTTGACAAAATCACTTGAGTACAGCTCTTAAGTTGCCAAGAGAGTACTCTGTTGGACTGGGAGGGGTTACTGGTGCTAAGGGGTCTAAATGAGATAACTTCTGAAAACTTGAGCTACTTCGTACAAATATTTGGCAGGAATTCTGCTTACAGTGGAGTTCATTCATCCATTATTCATTTTCAAACATTTCTATTAAATGTCTTGATATAAGAGGCTGCTTTAGTGGCTTTAGAAAACTCAAAATCTATTAAGACTACCCTTTAAGAACTTAGAGCTTAATAGAAAGGGTAGGCACCAACAATAAGCTAGAATACATTTTGATATATGCTGCCCACACTACGATGTTACTTTCCATAAAAGAAAGACACTCCGATGAATCTTTGAGGGTGAGAGGAAGAAATGTCTACATCACAGTTCTCAGACTGGCACCCTAGGGGCCCCATCTGGCCTGCAGATGTGTTTTGTTTGGCACATGAGGTGTTTTTAAAACTCAGAATTAATTGCTAGCATTTAAACATCAGAAGATTTCACATGAAAGTCCAGATTTCAGCTTTTTTTGAAAAAAGGGAAGATCTAAAAACAGTACTCTTACAGAGTGATATTTAATTGGAGTTGAATAGACTGCTGCCTTGTCTTTTTTTGTAACAAACAATTTTAATCAATCTTTGGTACATTTCACATGAAAAGGATACAAAGTATTTTCATTGAAAAATAAGTTTTCTCCTACCCCTGTTCAATAACCAACAAATCTTC
>PVHY01006152.1:59962-76488 GCA_004024945.1 Uropsilus gracilis
CCCCCACCTCCCAACCCAGTTGTGTAACCCCCTACCCCACCTCCCAACTGCCAGTTGTGTACTTCAGTTTGGTTGTTAGCCTGTTTGACTTTTCCTCTTGGCTTTTTGTTTACTTTTCTTATGTCCCATATATTAGTGAAACCATTTGGTTTCTGTCTCTTTTTCTGTCTTGTTTATGCTAATCAAAATCAATTTTAGATGGATTAAACATTCTAAAGCAAAATATGAAACGTTAAAGACACTAGAAGGAAGCAAGTGAGTTTTTGCTGTTATCTTCTTTAATCTATCGATTTAGTAAAAAAGGTCTTTCTAAAGTAAGATCATCACTCAGATATCACACAAAGAAATAGATTGTATTTGATTAAATAAAAAAAGGGTGGAGAGAGGATTCTCTATCGCAAAAAAATAAAATGAATGGCATTCAAATATAAATAATTGCCTGGAAAATATTTTTAATTTATATCATATGAGTATTTTTGAATATGTAAATAGTCCTTATAAATCAAGAAAATGACACCTGTTGCAATAAGTCTGTAGGTGCAAGATGAAGTTGCTTCTGTTTAGAGTGCCTTGTAAGACTACGGAGATACAGATATCTTTTATTACCACATAAATGTTCCCATTGATCAGAAATGCAGTACATGGAGTCAGTCAATCTCCAAATGCCAAGTTAACTCTGGCCTCTATATTTATTCTTCTCATTCCAAACAAGATTGACTATATGGTCCAAGATAATCATATACTTCCTATTTTTTCTCTTCCCTGTTCTTTATCTTTATCCTTAAAAAATGCTTTCTACTTTTCACTCTATTTTGTAGTTCTCTGAATGAAAACTGTCCACTTCACAAAGAATTAAATCTTTTGCCTTAATAGTTTTTAACACAATTAAAGAGATATAAACCAAAAAGGAATTTCAAAGCTTGGAAATAGATGAAAAACAAAGAAATGTTTTATGTAACTTGAAAGATTTAGAATAAAGCATGGATGAAATATTATTTTTCACCTTTCATGTGAACAAAAATCAAAAGGGTCGATAATGTTGCAGCAAAGAGAAAACTGTCAATATCACTCATATCTAGTAAGAATATACATCAGTAAGTCTCTATCAAATATTAACATATACATATACTTTGAATTAGCTATTCTATTTTCTAGAAATATAACCTACAGGGAAGCTTGTTCATTTGTAAGCATGCTTTCTATACAAATATATCCAATGCAGAATTATTTGTAATTCATTTATAAAGTGAAAACTAGAAACGATACAAGTTCCTCAATAGATATGGCAGATTATATATGTTTAAAAGATGTGTAAGGAATTAAAATTCTGAGGCTTTTGCTACCATGTAATTTAGCTTAAAATGATTTATACAAAAATTGTATCAAGAGTGTTCATAATAGGGGAAATCTGAAAATATTTGGCATTTACTTGTGGTCTGGCCAATGTGTGGCAAGGAATGGGAGATCAGAACAGAGTCCATAAAATGCAGTGAAGCATTTGTGATAATATGCTGAAGAAACAATAATAAAGGAGCTAAAGAAGTTAGAGTTCATTCTTCAGTCCAAGTCTGCAAAGACGGGGAGACACCAGCGTCTGATGTCTTAAGCATACAAGCAGGCAAAATTTTCTCTATACATAGTAGGGCTTAGGACTTATACTCAGGACTTCAACTGATTGGATGAAGACCACTTATATCAGGGAGGGCAGTTGTTTTGTTCATTCTACCAATTCAAATATTAATTGCATTTAAAACACCCTCAGAAACACACCCATAATAATATTTGATCAAATATTCTGGACACTTCAGTTTCTAATCTATCTAACACATATAAATTACCATCATACCAAGCTAAGGAGCCATAAACTATATACTCCCAAGGTTTCCAATCTAGGTTTCAGATATTCTTGCTTCTCTTACAGACCTATACATTCTTTGAAATCATAAATTGTACTATTTTAAGGTTTATCTAACCATCAAGAAATAGAGAACAATCAATGGGGCTTTAGGCATTCCACAGAAACCACCAGTGGGTCAGAATCTGGCATCTTTTGACAATGATAATAAAAATTTTCTAGCCCTTCCCCTAGGTCATCGTAACCACCCTGATCCCGCAGATGAATCCTACAAGTTATATGGAGATCAGTAGTTGGACACAAGAAGCCAATAACTAATTCAAAAGCCCCTAAAAGCCCTGACTGGATCGTTGGGACTCACTCAACAGTCATCGTTGTTGTGTTTCCGCTCCCAAGAGAGTGCCAAGGAAATCTTTTCAGCTTGAACATTTACAAATGGAGAATACAGTACAGGTTACTAATATTAGTTCTTCTAGTCATTAGGGCACTTTAAATTACTGGCTTGCATATGAGTTACAAGAAAAAAGTCCAAGGAAAGAAAAAGAAGCTTTTGGTTGAGGGTAGACTATTTTGGGTATTCTTAAGAAAAGACGTATAATGATTCATAAAGTAGTTTCCTATACTAAGAAACAAGAATTGCCTTTCAGAGAAACTGTGAAGACCCACTTTTATTGTGGGATCGGAGGGAAAGGAAAGCATTTCCTTCAGGCATAATAATACCTGTGCAATTCCCCCACTGACTCACTGAACCTGTTTAAGCAGATTTTCCATGCCCTTGTCCCACAACAAACACACCACACTTCCTCCATCCCACCCCCCTTTGCTACCTATTCCTTCCCAGGAGACTTAAATAACCTTTGAATAGAAATAGCTGAGGCAGTTCCACTAACATTTCACCTCCTAACTTCATATTTATGAAACAACAGTGCCAGGAACCTTGCATGTATTTTTTCAATTAAGTTTCACAACCATCTTCTATGATGGGCTCTATTTTTACTTCCATTTTATAAATGACAAAACCGGGACTTTAAAAGGTTAATCAGCTCACCCAAGGTCCCACAATTAATGGAACAGCTGAGTCTGGAAATCAGGTCTGTTCATCTTGGGTTCTTTGGGCTTTTCATAATTTACCTCTAACTTATGCCTTAGTGAACTCTGCCCAAATAGAAATTACAAGGCCTGACGTATATGGATTGTAACAATTTTTACAAGAAGTTGTGGAGCATTTCAAAGAATGAAGTCTCCCTCCTCTCCATAGACACAAAGTGTAAATAAAAGTCCATAGACCTCTTGATTAAAAGAAATGTCCCTTTGGAACTTTTATTTGGGCTTTGGAATAAATTGCTTCTTTCCCATATTAAAGATAGTTCAACCATTTGAGAAAGAGGCAGTGGAGGCCTTGAGGCTCTTTGGAACTCTACTCAAAAAGTCCCGTAGTTGAAAGTATATTTTAAAAAAATTCCCACTATATTGAGATATTTACTTAACATTATGTAAATTTAAGGTGTACAATGTGATGGTTTGATGTATGTATATATTTTAAGATGATTCGATTCCACAATAGAGCTAACTCTTGAAAGCCAATGGAGAGGAATGAATATTTGAAGAGTTTTTCTCAATGGCTGGGAGAATTTATTGAAATACTAGCAACCTCCACCCTAAGAGAACATGCAGATTAATAACAGATATAGAAAAATAAGTGGTAATAGTGAAATCACTTCATCTATCATAACATTTGAAACTCATAAGAAAAGGTGATGAACAGATTTGTCCAAGATCATTTTATAAGCCTTGTGTTGATATGACCTTGTATCAAGTGAAACTGAACTTTGGGGATCCCAACTATGATATTACAGCAAGTTTTTCTATAATATTGACATAATGGCTAAGTTTAGATCAACAGGTGCTCAAGGAGTACTGATCACTTAACCTATGTCTGACCACATAAAATAATGGCAATTTACACCAACTTTGCCAATCAAACTCCACTCTCCTTTTCTTTCATGAAAAGCGGTGCATTCTAGAGAGTAAAAAGAACATGAGAAAAACTGTTATGTTTGAATCCAATTTCATTTAGTCAATTGATGATGTTGAACACAGTACTTTACCTCCCCATGCTTATCTACAAACCTAGAATGATTCATGTTACCGCACAAGATTGCTGTGAAGCTAAAATGGGATAATATGTGTACAGTGTGTTGCTACGGACTAACATATACTAAATGATTTTCTTTATAAAGTTAGCTTCCACCTGAGAAGAGAAATCCTATACTGTCAAAAGGATCAACAAGGCTATGAAATAAAATGATAATTTAAATAAAGGTAGTTTCCACTATGATATACCTATAATGTGCACGATACATTATCATGCAATGCTATTTCAATAAAACAACAACAATAATAGTAATAGTGATAAAGAAATTCCCTGGAATGTCTAAGTTCTTCTTTTCCACATTATCAAGTTCTTGTAATCTGAAAGCCAGAATCAAGTTCTATTCTCCATGAAATCTCCCTGGTTCCTCCAGCTCTCATAGGAATGACTTCCTCCAAATAGGTTCATTAGATTCTGACAACTCCTAAAAATAAAGACTGGATAGGGGAAGGGGCAGGAAAGCAAACACAAATACCACAATGTGCTGGTCATAGTGGCTGGGACAGGCCAGGTTGCCAGATTGTCTCTAAGAGGAGATCAGAGAGAGGAACAGAAACTATGTTTCTATCTTCTCCCCTTACCCTCTCTGCACTCTTTAGTTTTATGACCTAAGATAAGGTAAGTTTGTGTTGATTTATCTGTGGAATGGGCTAGATCCCATGTTCAACCTAATTCACATGGCTGAATCATATCCCAATGTGAAGATCACTTTCAGCCACAGATCTGGGACTTTCCAACACATGTGACGCAGGATGTGGGAAGGTTCATCACCCTGAAGTCAGGTGACTTGTACATCTGGCCACTCCAGAGGCCTCCATACCCTCACAGTGAACAGGACATATTGTTCATACTTCCCTCCACTCCCTCCACAATCTGGAACCTTTCTCCAAGCAGGCTATGAGCCAATAGCTACTAGACCCCAGGCTGCCAGCAGGGTAGTGCCCAGGGCTTGGGGATGTAAACACTGATGAGGAGTGATTGAAGTTTGGCTCTGTCTGTCCTTTTCTGTGCTATCTTCAGCCAAAGGCCTGAAGGCTTTCATCTGCTGAACTGAGCAGTGTTAAACAACAACATTATTCTTCCTGCCTGCCTGGACACCCACCCCACCCTCTGGCCACTGTATCAAAGGAAATAACCAGCAAGGACTGGATGGCCCCTGCCATTTAGACTTCTTCTAATGGAGTGGGTGCTGGAGAGAGTCAGTTTGTCCACTTCCTTTCACACTAGATGACTAATCCAAAAGAGGAATGAGAAACAGGCAGAGGAGAGAGCTGGGCATTTCTCTTGGTTAAAGAAGATTGGGGAGATCTGTAATCAAAGACTTGAGATCCATCTGTAACCTGTCTGTCTCCATGCACCCCCCAGACATTGTTGAAGAATATTCTTGTAATAGTAACCAACCACCCAAGGGCAATGCTGCATCCAACAGACAACGGGAAGGCAGCTGTATGGAGTCCTTCGTCTAGGTTCTTTATACAGTCATGCATGTATGCCTTCCCAAGGGCATACACCCAGTTAGAGCTGAAACCCAGCATACTCTCCACTTGCCAGACCATGTGCCACATCTGCCCAGAGGGGATGCCTTTTCTGATTCTCACAAAGGTTGCGTAAAGGCTGGCCTGGGCATTGTATTCTCTCATTTCCTTGTGCCTCCTGGCAGTGATAGTGGGTTGTTTTGCAAATAGAAAATCAGACCCTTACATCCCAGCATTGTGGTATTCATTCTTTGTCTTTTTCCTTTGCCCTCCTCAATCATTCTGCTTTTCCTCTAGCTCTTTCCAATTCTTTTCCTTCTATCCTTCTCTTTCTCCTATTTGTTCTCAACCTATTGTCCAGATTATCCTTAAATACTTGGGAATACTCTGGAGACAGGAGGACAAGTAAGAGTGGGAGAGAGCTACAAAACAGTAAAAGAACCATTACACTTTCATTTAACTGTGGCTTTAAGGTAATTGAGAGCGCACTCTGGATGGTGAAGAAAAAATCAGGAGGGTGAAGTTAAGAAACTCATCAAAAAGAACTTGAAGAGTTTATTTAGCTGTAACCTACAGAAACTGGTAGGCACAAGTGCTGAACATAGTATACCTGAATGCATTTTCCTTTCTAATTTGTTTCTATGATAGGCAGAATAATGCTCCCCTCCACCTTGGAGATGTCCATACCTTAATACTCAGAACCTATGAAAACAACCTAACTTGATCAAAGACACTTTATAAACACAAACAAAAAATGCTGATCAGTTAATTTTAAAGTAGATTGTCTTGGTGGGCCAATTAAAGGCATATGCACTTATAAGCTGAGAACTGTCTTCAGTTAGGAGTGGAGAGATCTGTGGCAGAAGAGGAAATTAGAGAGATGCAGCAGAAGGGAACATTTGTAGCTTGAGAAGAACTAGCACAGCAATGCTGACTCTGATATTTATACAATATCAGAGTATACAAAGTATACAAGGACCACAGACAAGCCTTTAGGAGATAATAGGAAGCATGAGAAGGAATTTGGGGAGCAATGCTGACTCTGATATTTAGGGGCTGGCATACAAGGACCATAGACAAGCCTTTAGGAGGTCATAGGAAGCATGAAGTTCATAGGAAGCATGAGAAGGAATTGGGGAGTAACCCTGGCCATAAACTCAGCTGCTTAAAGAATTGAAATATGTTTTTCACATTTCTGGAGACTGGAAATCTCCAGATTTGCCAGGTGATTTGGGTCCTAGTTAGAGCCCTCCTCCTGGTTTTCAGATAACATATTTTTTCATCTTAGGGTGAAAGATGTACCATCTACAGGGTAGAAAGAGAAAGAGGAGTCAAGTCCTCTCATCTACCTTTTTATAGGGACAATAAGCCTACCATTTACCAAGAATTAAAACATTACAAACTGAAGAAAACAAAACAATGTACAGTCACCAACTTTGAAATAAAAGAAATGTTAGAATTATTTGACAAATATTTTAAAGATGCAAAACATTTCAATGAATTTTGAACAAATGAAGAACTAAGAAGTATCATTAAAGACAGAAAAATATAAACAAAATATAAGATATAAAAAGAAAGCAAGTACAAAACTTAGAAAAGAAAAAATATTATGAGAAACTCAAAGGATGAGTTCAACAGTAAATAGAGGAAACTGGGAAAAGAAAATATTGATAAATTCAAATATGCAGCTAGAGGAATTACTCAATTTGAACAGCAGAACAGAAATAGCCTAGAAAAAGGGTAAACAGAGTCTCAGTGACCTGTGGATTCTAAAATTTAATAGTCACTAGAGTCCAAGATGGTGAGCAAAAAGAGAATGGGACAGAAATGTTACTCAAAAGAATAATGACTGAAACTTCCCATGTTTGATAAAAGATATAAACTTATACAAAGACTGGTCAAATCTAATATAGGAAAATGCAAAGGAATCCACACCCAAATACATCACATTCAAGTTTCTACAATCTATAGAAAAATTCTTGAAAGAAGTAAGAGAAAAATGATTTTTTTATCTATAAGTAGAAACATTTAACTGACAATAGATTTTCCATCAAAAGCAATGGAAGCTATAAGGAGACAGATGTTATTCAAGTGTTGAAAGAAAAGAATCCTATATGCAACAAAAATATCATGTAGAAGTGATGGGTAAATCATAGCATCTTAGGATGATGGAAAACTAAAGAAATTTATCACCTGCAGGCATCCCATAAAAGCAATTCCCAAAATAGAAAGAAAACTATAAAAGGTAAAACATTTGGGTTCAAAATGAAGAAATAAATGTTACGCAAAAATATGAGTAAATACAATAAACTTCCCTTTTCCTCTTTGATATGACTCCAAATGCATCTGGAGAAAATATCTAAAACACATTAAAAATTACAGAAGGTGAAGGAACATGAGAGGAAGTTAAGTTTCATACTTCGTCTCAAATAGTGAAATGTCAAAATAGCAGACTATGAAATGCTATGTGTAGGCAGGATCAAACTTAATCACGAAAAAATGCTCTACAAGAAGACACATTTGAAAACACTAAAGGTTTTTTTAAGATCAAAATAAAAATCAGGAAAAATAATCAAATAACCCAGATAAAAAGCAGAAAGTTTTTTTTTCATGGCATACTGAAGCCCTAATCAATAATTAACTTAAATGTAAATAGTGTGAATACAGCAAATAAAGTGACAGATATGGGCAGAGTGTAGGAAAGTATATGATCCAACTCCAAGAGCTTCACATCAAAATATTACAGCATGAGCAAGTTGAGAATAAAAGAATGGTTATCATATTTTGGCTCTCATAATATGCCTAAATCTGTCCAGAAAATGTTTCTAAAAAAACAAATTATGCCATGCAAATCAAATTTTATCTTCAATTCCATAGGAAATTTTGCTATTGACTTTAATATCTTCTTTTACACATCTTGCTCTCTACATCTTACTAACATGTTAATTGTCCTAGATTCACTGATTTTGCAAAACAATAAATGATATCATAACAATTTGGCAATAATTTTATAGTTAGGGGCCTTTAGGATAAGGTGACACATTCTGGCTATTTCTAGTTCCAAGGTTCCCAACACTTTTGTCTGCACCCTAATAATGCAATGTCACAGGGTTCCTGCTAAGGAAAATGATGCAGCTACCTCAAGAACACTGTACTTTCATGTCAAGAGGAGAGGTCTTGAAAGTGAACTGCTTTTCTCGTAACATTGAATAATCTGGGAAAATATGTCCAAAGCTTTTGTTGATTCCACACAGCTGAACCTACCATCACCTGGAAATATTGACCCTCGTACTCTTTTATCGGTTGTTGAGTAAATAGATAAGTCTAGATAAAGTGAAAGAAGAAGTTATGTTCTAGTCATGTTAATCATGGTCTTTGCTCAATCTATAAGACAAGCCAAAGGCCAAATGGGACATTTAACTTAAAGTAAGCACAAATTTCTACTAATGATTTCATGGATTAAAGAGGTATCTTACCTCTCCAGTACATCTAACAAGAGATAATGTTTTAACTGCAATTATCCTTGTGAGAGAAAGATGTAGGCTTGAATTCACACTAATTAATACTTACTCACTTATTCTTCTCTGAGAGTTTTGATGAGTAAATTTTATGTATGTAGATTTCTTAGGAAAAATTAAATGGTAGCCTTGATTATGGATTGCAATGGCCCAGAAGAGAACAGTACATCATACAGGGAGAACAATGAAAGATTGTGGAGTTATATAGGCCATCATACAATTTTTCTACTGGTTCTTGTTACTATAACATGTGGACTGGAACATGTGACTCTTCAATTTTCTTGGCCTATTTCTTTCTTAGAAGATTTTCACTTTTACTTTATGCAGATTCTTTATATTGACAATGTAATATCTGAAACCATGGATTATTTGAACTGGAAATCATTCATGAGATAATTATGTCCTACTTTTTCTAAGTAAATCTTCCTCTTCATAAGAAGAACAACTAAAAACATTAGGGAAGCTTAACTTTAAAAACAAACTCAGACTTTACAATAGTCTTCTTAAGATAATTAGAAGATTCCTTACTGAAAAGGTTGTTAGGTTTGCTCTCTCTGAAGGAAGATTAGAATCCAAAATCTGATAAAGGTCAGCAGTCCCAACACTGAAAAGTGGTATTTCTTATAGTTAGATGGAATTACCCACAGGCAAAACAATCATTTATCCTGGATGATCAATATTTTCCATATAAATTGATGATAATAATGTTTCCAGAAAATAAAATGTCATGTTATCTTAAGTAGGAATACTTTACTTTTGGATCACAGAGGGATCCTATAACTCAATATGTAAAGGACACAACAGAATTCAAAGACTTAGTCATGAGAAAAAAAAGTAAAATATCCCATAAGAACTTTCACATCAACTTTGTGTTGAATATGAAAACATTTTGATTAATTAAACTAAAAAATTATGTCACCTCACCCACGAGAATGACTATTGTTCCAGAGATAAGAAGCAGCAAGTGTTTGAGAGGATATGTAGAGAAAGGAATCCATATAAACAGTTGGTGTGAATATAAGTTAGTCAATCATTGTGAAAAGCAGTATGGAGACTTCTTAAAAAATTAGAATTTGATATGCATCACATTCATGGGTGTGATTGGACTCTAAGCCAATATTATCTCAATTTAAAATAATCAGTTCAAAAAGATATATGCACCCCCATGTTAACTGCAGCATTAGTTACAATTGCCAAGAGCTGAAAAACCCCTAAGTGCTCATTGACAGACTATTGGATTAAATAGGAGGTGGTGTATGCATACATAAGCAATACTACTTGGCTATTTAAAATACATACATACATACATACATACATACATACATATATATATATATATATATATAAAGTCCAGTCATGAGAAACAACATGGATGTGGAGGGTGTACCTAGAGGGTATTATGCTGAATGAAATTAGTCAGAGGGAAAAAGATAAACACCATATGGTTTCATTCAGATGTGGTATAAAGATACCACATAAACAGATGAGCTAAATAAAATTAAAAGAAAAAAACTTTTAGACTATAAGACCAATTAATGGTTACCAGAAGGAAAGGGGGATGAAAGAGGGTGTAAACCAATGTTATACCTCAATTTGAAAAAAAAAAAAAAAAGGTAGAGGAAAAACATAATGACACAACCAGGTCTTTCTGCTGAGTAGTTATAAAAGGATAAAGGTCTCAGGACATGACAAGAACCAGTGTGATTGGCAGGTAGTGAAAAGCAGCAATTAGAAAGGTTTCACAAGTGAGCATGCTACCTCCTTACTGTGTTCTGCCCCAAAACATCACCAAAAGCAAAACAGGCTCTTGACCAACACTCAGTATTGGGCAGGAATCCTTCCACTTAATGCCATGTATGGAGCCTCAGCTTTTTTTGGGGGGAATACGTCCCTACATCTTTAGGAGGGTGGTGGGCGGGGGGTATAAGTATTAAACAGGGTAACATATAGAAAGTACCCAGTACTGACCCATAGTAAGTAGTAGTGAGTTGGAGGTTTATTTCCTCTGACACCGTTAGGCAAGCATTCTACACAGGGGACTTTGAGGATGTGTTCCTCACAGTTGCCAAGGCGTGAGCCTAAGTTTATGAAAACAAAATAGCGGATCACACATTCAAGTGAGTGATGTTGCTAATTACTTATGTTACTTTTATTAGTTATAAAAGTAAAATACAAGTCCATTTGCAAAACTTATAAATTCAAATTGCTAAAATGTGCTCTAACCCAAAGCTGTAATTTTGTCTTCAACATACTAGAACTTTAAAAACACCTATCCTGACAGAGTCGTTTTGATGGATAATGAACCGCAAAGAACACAGACTCTTCCTCTAAGGTAAACTTCACATTTGTTAAGATTTATAAGGTATACTTTAAGATTTATAAGGTATACTTTCTGACTGGAGATAAGAAGAATCCATTCATTCATTCATTCATTCATTCATTCATTCACTCATTAAGAGTATTTATTCAGCTCTCTCACCGTGTTAAGTTCTGAAACAAAAACAGCTGTGTTGGTACTAAAGGAATTTTTTTGTCTTGTTTTGTTTTCAGTATTTATCACTGTTCCCCTGAACAAGAAGCATATTTTATTATATAAAGATTTGTTTACATTTCCTTTTTTCTTGTCCTTTAGGTGTTCCTACCCTACACCCTATGCCCCTCTCTGGTCACTCCATCATTTCTTTCACTGCCAGTTATTAGCTAATTTTTAGTCCGTTGAACGTCTACACCTAGCAATGCCCTTGTGCCAGGTATAGACATGTTTTCCTGGGACACAGTGGCCTGTTCTTAGTTTTCCAGATGTATCTTTGTTATTGGTAGCCAGTTCATGCATGATTGTATCCTTTCAGTGCCACCTCCTTTTTACTGGTCATCTTCTCTGACCTAGTTTCTGTCATGTTTTGCGTTTTGCTCTATAGCTCAGTCTTTGGTATTGGGAGAGTTTTGCCCAGCCGATGTCCGCATGCAAAGTTCTTGATCAGGATAAGCACTGGCGTTTGGTTGGTCAGCCTCGTTGTGGGGCGGTTGCCACAACTCTATGGCTTTCCTCTCCCCGGGAAGTAGTTATAGTTGAAGAATGTGCCATTTGAATCAAAGATAAGAATTGTGCCAAGGTGGGTATGGGATATTATTTTGTAGAAGTTTCTTAGTAGTCAAGAGGAAAAATAACCCTAGAATTGGATCTTAAAGCAGATATGCAGATAATGTGAAGTGGTTGAGGGAATAGACCACTAACATGTAAAAAACATAGTTTATAGGGCATGGGAATGGAGCCAGTTGATACAGAAAAGGGTAATACAATATAGAACAGAAATAATTTGAAACAAAATCCTCTAGGAAACAGTTGGGTGAGGAACACAGTGGAAAGACAAGCAGTGAACCAAAGAAAGGCTGCCTTTGTCTGAAAAGGAAGGAAAACAGAGGTTGTGATGAGATGGGTGGCCTCAACTTATGTCACAGGTTTGTCAAGAAAGGAAATCTTGAGTTGAGTGATGAAGGTTCAGGAGGGTAGACATGTAAGAAACAAACTGACCCTTGTCAGGATGGCTGGAATTGAGCCAGTTGAATGAATGCTATTAGAAACAGGAATGCTGTTATCAGGAATGCTGTTAGAAATTAAGAAGGAATTTTGTGAAGGCTTTAGCCCCTGGGGGTGGTTTTCCTCTTAAGAGATAGCCAATTTACTTGGAAATTCTTGCCCCCATTTCTTTTTTCACACTTCTGTGTTCATTTTAATTAAATTGATCTTAATTCATGTCAGTATTCAAGGGATATCTGGGATGATGCATGCCATCACATGCATCAACTTTCTATTGCTCCTTGTGGACTGTATTAGCTGCCACTGAGGACTCATCTGCACTCTGCCCTATCTTACTACTACCCTCCTTCTGGTGGAGAATTACAGTGGCTCTGGTTTGATCATCAGAGGTTGTCAAGGCCTCTTGTGGAAGGGATGAGGTTCCTGTGCTGAGGGGAACAGGTCTGCTCTGTGGAGTTGTGTGATGGCAAAAAAACTGACAAAAAGGGGTACAACATCTCTTTTGAATACCAGACCACAGGGTCAAGCAAGATGCTATCTGGGTTTTTCAGGCTCCAGAAAAAAAGATGGTCTTGGAACAATTTGGGCAGGAAGACAATAGGATTCTTTATTTTTTGGCACAGGAATGAATGAATCTTTCTCCTGAGTGCAACACAGGAACTAAATCCAAGGACAATAAATGAAAAGACCAGCATTCCAGGAACAATCCTGGGCTTTCTCTGTGTGCTCACAGCGATGACAGTCCCACTGGGCTTCAAAGAGACAAGTAGACTTCTTCATCCCTTCTTAAGTAAACAGAATGAAAGGAGAACAAGCACTTCCTAAAATGATGGATACCCAGAATTAATCCCAACCATGACCCTAACCCAAGCAACCCCCAAGTTTCCTGCCTTGGAGCAGTGGGTGCACATAGTGACCTGGAGATTGATCTTAAAGTTGCAAATGCCTTTTGAGAGCAAGATTAAAATAGTCTTTCAAGTGTACTGAAGTTCCTTAAACACCCTATATATCACTACCTTTTTCTAGTCCTTGAAAACACATATGTGTTTCTTTGAACAAATCCCAATTTTGATCATGTATATTGACAAAGCAAATATTTATAGAGGTTGGGAAGTCAAACAGTTCCAATGGAAAAGGAAGGCTTTAAAGTATTTTGAACTGCAAACTACTTGCTACATCTTAAATATTAGCTTCCTTTTTTTTTTTAGAAATAAATAAATTTGTTTTTGTAGTACAAGGAAACAAGTTAGTAGTATGCATTTAGCTTGGTGTTCAACTCCTGAAGGAGAACCTTCATGACAGAACTAGCCTGAAAAAGGCTGGCACTGATCAGGATGGGACCTGAAGTCAGCCACCCCTTTGTTTCCCACTTCCTGTTAGCCTGGCAGAGTGCCATCTCCATAAAAAGTCTTGTCTTTGTAGAGGCCGGCAAAACTCTTTGTGAAGTCACCTCTTGCCACTTCCCAGAAATTGCTCCTGACTCAGGGAATTGCAAATAAAGTTTGCTTCACATCACATGACTCCCTCCTCCCACGAACATCCCTCATTGAGTCTCATGGTTTACACATTCCCACAAGGTCAAATCAAGGACATTTGGTCACATGCAGAGTTATGGAAACAGCACGCATGGGGCCGACTCTGCAATAAACTCGGAGATTAAAATTTTCTCTGATTTCATGTAGGATTTCACATGGTGCTGCTTCCCTTTGAGAGAAAGCTAGCTTTTTCCCAGAGTAAGACCAAAGTGTAACTAATCCTTTAAAGCATCCAGTTCCAGTTCAGTTCTGTAAATAGCTCTGTTCTAGTCCTACCATTAGATAAAGATGAGGATCACAATTCTAAAAAATGAATAATCATGTCTGGGTCTTAAGGACCTTACAATATAGACAAATAGGAAACATACACACCCATGGAACCATTTGTTGGTTCATTTATTCAATCAACACATTTTTATTAAGTATCTGCTTTGTGCTAGGAATTATACAAGATACTGGAGAAATAACAAATAAATAAGGCTCAATCCTTTCCTCAAAAATCTTGCTGTTTAGCTGATGGAAACCGATCAATCAGTAAACAAGTTCTATTGAAAAAGAATATGTCAGGATTAACAGTGGCAGGAAATTGTTAGGGTAGAAGTGACTGAACAGTCAATAAATGTTATAGAAGACATGGGCAGAAATCAGGAGAGAGGAAAGATTTGATGTAAATCGTAAAGGGTAGTTATGCTACAGACAATTAGAGAGAAGAGGTGAGGCCATTTTCCAAGAAGCCAGAACCATCTGAGACTGTAAATCATGTGAGTTCTGGGATAGCAAGGAGACAACCACAGCTGCAGGGAATTAGTATGCACACTCTCAGTTCTTTAAAATGCAGCAAAGTATTCAACCGCATACTGGAGCAACTGGTCACAAAAATGTAATCAGTGAAATGGTAACTAAAATATAATGCCACATATATAACTCCTCCAGTTATATTGCTTATTGCTATTTATTTTTTGTTAGTTATTTCACCTCTTTGAGCCTCAGTTGCCTTGTTTATGATGATAATGCCTTGTTTATGATGATGATGTTTATGATGATGTCCCCTAGACAGGATTGTTATACAGACTGAGTTATATGAGAAATATGTTAGCTGAGTGCCAGTGTGCTTAATTAATACACATCACTGTGAGATAGGAAGAAACATTGGAAGGTAAGATAATAAGGACTGACATATATTGAGTACATGTGCTTGGCCCAGAATGCACTAAATGTTTAGATAATTACATTAACACTAAAATATTAACAAAGTTATAAGTAATTAAGTGGAGGCACCAAGAAATGACCTAGGAAGTTTTCTCTCCCACTTGCTTAATAACTACCAGAAGGGCCTGTTCTAAGGGACTAGATGTGGAACATGAGTCAGGGATTCTTGCACACATGAAATATTGAGGAATCAATATTTGCTCAGAGAAAGGACAAGAGAAAAGGGGGTAAAAGCAGGCAAAGAACTAGGAAAGAACATGATCTTCCCAGCATCCAGCTGTAGGCTAATCCCATGGAAGTGTCTTAGAGTATGAATTGTACCAGTGTGGATTTTGCCTTGAGGGGAGGGCCCTTTGTACAACTAGTCAATACTGCAGATAACCTTGGGATGAGGATAGTGGACACGATTCCTTCCTCCCACTAACTTGTCCAGGATAATTCTTTGGAGAAGAAAGTCCTGCGCTATTAGCAGCCCACACTCACAGGGTAGAGAGATGGCTCCCTTGGCTGAGAAAATGAGCGCTGAGCTCTACTCAGCAAAACATTCCAAAATATGATCATTTCTTTTCTTGACAAAGTTATAATTTGGGAACAGTGTGTCTCTCTGTTCATGGTATCAGTTGACATAACTTGTAAACTGATTGTCACTTGATTGGGAACTGGAATCACCTGCTAACTCCTGACTGGTGTGGATGCTTGCTGTCAGGTGGCATCTCTCTGAGGCTGGTGGGCTTCCTCCAGGCTTTGAATTCCAAGAGCAAGCACCCTAAGGAAGAAGGACAACAGAGTAGGCTTGGCATTTTATGACTCAGTCTTGAAGGTCATATACTCTTTGTAACTTGTCTGTTCAAGGTACTCATAACCCTTAGTTTATGAGAGAGGTTTGTGGGAGATACTCTGGACTGAGTGTTTGTGTCCCCACCAAACTCTTATTGTTGACTCTTCAATCCTCAATATGACACATTTGAACGTTTGGTCTGAGACTGAGAAGAGGTCATCAGAGTGGAGCCCCAGTGGGATGACTGCCCTTAATTAAAGAGCCTAGACCAACCGAATGGGAAAAAATCTTTGCCCTCCACATGAGCGACAAGGGCTTAATAACGAAGATCCACAAGGAACTAACACAACTAAACAAAAGCAAAACAAAAAGCCCAATCAAAAAATGGGGAGAAGAACTGAAAAGACACTTTTCTAAAGAGGAAATACAAATGGCCAACAGGCACATGAAAAACTGCTCAACTTCG